>CAHIKZ030005494.1:110000-225000 GCA_903632075.3 Acanthosepion pharaonis | reverse complement strand
TTATTGGATTTTATTTTATTATATCAGTTAATGGATTTTATTTTTTAATTTGACATTTTTATTATGTCAAACATTATTTTTAGTGTATATTTGAGTATATACATGTTTCTGTGTGTGTGTGTATATATATATATATATACACACACATGTGTGTGTGTGTGTATATATATATATATATATATATATATATATATATACACACACTACAGTTTAAATTGGCCCTAAAAGTAGTTGTTTTGTACTTTAAGTAAGAGAAAATTATTATACATTGCTTTAAAAAAGTGAAACATGAATTTTTAGTATAAATTATGACAAAAAATAAATAAATTTTATCATTAAATTGTCTGACAGCCGTGATTGTGTTCTCCTGCTTGTGTGACATGGTGCAGAGTCTTGTTACCAGACATTGGGTACTTAACTGTAATCCTGTATGTTTAGACATCAGCAATGATTATATAAACATTGTTCAAAAACAATTATTTGAAAACATTTATTCAAATTGTAAATTGTTTGAATGAAAATTACTCAAAGGACAATTATACTAAATGATAATTATTTAAAATGCAAAATTCTTTATTAGAATAAAAAAGGAAATACACAAATCGTAATTATTTGAAATACCCATATCGTTTACAATTTAGTAAGAAAAATCCTTATAACCTGAAGTTATGATACTGGACACAAATAGTCATTTACTGAAGAGTACTCGTTAAAAGATGCCACTAATTTTTTAAGTTTTCCATTTACGTTGCGGTATTTCTTGGTACTCTTGATATTTTGGAAACCTGTTCTTACTTTTGCAATATGAATTTCTTGCAAGTCCTGTTCTCTTTTAAGAATTTCCATATTGTAGGATGATGGGATGACACTTGCTGCTGCAAAAAGCCGTATTGCCATCCTCCAAGGGTGTCATTAGTTCTAGATAAGTCAGCATTGACCCCCCTCAAAGCAAGACCACATACATATTTCAAACATTGGTATTTCAAATAATTATTATTTAGTATAATTGTCCTTTTGATTAATTTTTATTCAAACAATTTAAAATTTGAATAATTATTTTGGACAATTACTTTTTCAAGAATTTTCTCAATACATCTTTGTATACTTGTTTTTCTTTTTTTTTAATTTTAAATGTGTGTCTTTTTGATGACATTAAGTGTATAGCAGTAATAGTTGTTTTTTTGTTGTTGTTTTAATGCTTCAAACTTATTTTTTATCATTTTAAATCTTTTAGCAAATATGGAATATATTAATGTCATTATTAGTCATGACATAGGTCACTTATGACACTTTCTGTCTTGGTGACATACAGCATCTCAGCATGGCTTTGATTTCACAAGTGGTTGGAAGACTCCTGGAGAGATGAAGATACAGGATCTTGTGTGTGAATAGGCATCTCCACAACATAAATGTCTGCTTGATCCTGTTTGGTCAGTGAATGTTAGTGGCCACATCATTTGTTAAATACTTCTCAAACCAATTCTAGGCAATTTGGGCAACCGATGAAGCAGTGCCTTATCTATCTTGTTGAGGGTCTCATGAGTTTGGTGTCATACTCGACCGGATTACCAACCCAAAACAAGTGAAATGTGACTCCTCAAACCACAATACACATTGCCAGTCATTTAAGTTTCAATTAGTGACATTACAATCCCAGGTGAGATGCTGGATCTGGTGTTAACAACCGCCTGATAATACAGTGCCTTATCTTGTTGGTATAACTCGTTATTGGGCTACATGTAAGTCCAAGATTGTCAGACTGGAGTCCATAGTCTTATGGACTTAGCACCACATCTGAACTCTACCATCAGCTCAAAACAACTTGAACCATGAATGATCAGACCATGTCACACAAGTAATAATATCATGAACCCAGATGATATCATGATATTAACAGTGATGTCCTGGTGGCTCTTCTGCTCCATATCGCATAGAAGTGGACGGATTTGAACTGGTTTTGTTTGTCTGTTACTGCAGTTACCTCTAGACACATTAATTAAGTCCTCATGGTTGACCACTGTACCGTACATGGTGTGCAGTAATGACTTCCATCAAGTATTCTTGGTAAACACATATTAGATCAAGGAATGTCAAATATCCCCAATATTTCAAAAATGAAATGTCCCATCTGTCTCATACCCACAAAAACATGCCCCGTTTGAACTCAGATAATGAGTAACCTAATTAGTGTCCACATTGACTCACTACATGTCAGGGCACAACTGAGCATTTTCATGATATCAATGTATGGTGATGCCAGCTACCATTACCTCTTCATACTAGTATCCCATGTCTTTTGGCACATCAGTGTATATAGTTCAGAATTAAGTGAAATGATGTTAAGTGTATAGCAGTTATAGTTTTTGAATCTCTTTTCTTTTTTTCTTTTTTTTTTTTCCCAGCATTTTCTTTCATGTCTGATTTTAATCTTCGTACATTTTCTTTCTTCTTCAGGGGCTGATATATGGCCCATGTCAACCATGGCCACCGGCCGAAGCTTGGATGAGAGTGATGCTTCAATGCGGCAACGACTAGTGAACAGCCTGAGCCAAAGCTTTCCAGGCAGTGCACTGTCGCGGGCCCTTCATTGTATGGACTCAGACTCTGAGGATATGAAAACCAACCCCCTCAGCAGTAGTTGTTTCTCAGAGCTACGGCTAGTGAAAGGGGAGATGGATGATGATGATGAACTAACGAGCCTTGCCTGGCTCCAGGATACAAATTTAATTAAAAACATTAATGCAGGTGAGGTGGATGAGCAGTTTACCGATGAGGATGGACAGAAAGAGAATGGAGATATACGGACAGTTGTCCCTACATCAGCTCCTGTTCACCCACCCCATGTACCGTATAACCCCCAAAAACATATCAATAGCAAGCCCCCATATTCTTTCAGTTGCTTGATTTTTATGGCCATTGAGGAGTCACCACAAAAGAGCTTACCTGTCAAGGACATTTACTCTTGGATTTTAAAAAATTTTCCTTATTTCCTCAATGCACCTACTGGTTGGAAAAACTCTGTACGACATAATTTGTCATTGAACAAGTGCTTCAAAAAGGTCGAAAAGGACAAAGGCCAGGTAAGGTTTTTTTTTTTTTTTTTTTTTTTCTAAGTGGGGTACTATTGGTTTTGCAAATAGTGTTATAATAAGAAAGAAGATATAGAGCCATTAGCTGATTGCAGACAAAACATAGTACTCAACAGAATAAGAATTGGACACACATGATACACACACACACACAGGTTCAAGGCAGTAACTACACGTACTCACTGCAACCAATTCCTCACGGTCAAACATATCTTGATAGAATGCAAGAAGTAAAAAAATATGTAGCAATTATTTCCAAGCTCAAAATCTTTAAAAATGTACCTACTACCCAAATAATAGGATATCTGAAGAAAATAAAATACAACTTGTGAAATATTTTTAAGCAAAATTTTCATAAGTCGGGGATTTGGCTAGTATTAATAATGGTCAAGACTGACTTGTTTGCTAATGACCCATTCAGGGTAAAATTCCGTATATATATATATATTATTTGGTAATCTGTATAGATAATTACAAAGAGGGTATAATCCAGAAAGCTCAATGTAAAAACAGAGCAAATATTAATTATTATTATGAAAAAGAAAACTTTAAGATGTTATGGTGATGATTTCTTTCCTTAGAACTGAGGTTTCAATCTTAATTCATCAGACCATACATAAACATATATTGAATATATATATATATATATTTATATATATATATATATATAATTTTTTTTCCCCAAGTATGTTGAACCCTACACCTTGTGTTTTAAAATACTCCTGAACTATATAACTTGTGATATTTTGAAAACCTCACAACCACTTGAAATGTTCGGAAACATTCTTTAATAAAAATCCAGTTTCAACATTAAATAACCCACAGAGGTAGATATGCTGGTAAAACAAATCAACACTCAATCAATCAATCGTGCTGCCATGGTTCTTAACATCTTCTATGCTAAAATTAATTTCATTACTCTTTCAGTCTGCTTCTCCTACTCTTCCTTAGCTACCCTTCTACAAATTCAAAAAAACTAGTAACCAAGATGAGGACAATAGTTTGAATAAATTAGTGTGTAATAATAATAATTAGTTTTGACCTGTGAAAATTTCACTGTTTTCCTATTTTAATATTCTGATGAATCTTAATTCTTAAGTTAATGATTGGAAAAAGTCATGACGAGTTCTATGACAATAAAATATCTGTAGAAATTCCTCTCTCACATGCAAAATATTGCAATAACAATCCTAAATATGAATGCCGGATGTGATTTTAGGAAGTGGGTACAAATGAAAAGATTTGAAATCCACAAATTTTCCATTTCACTGAAATAACCATTTCATTCATTTCCTCACTGAAACCAAGTAGTATCCTTTCCATGTGATCAAAATGGATTGGTCCATTATGAGGTATTGGCAGGTCATGATGATCATGTGAATCAATGAAGGGAGGGGCAGGCACAATTATAATAGGATTATTGTGATAATCATCATCATCATAATAATAATATAAATTGTAATTTTTTTTTTTAATCAGATCACCCCATGCGAGGCAGTGAATCTGCTAAGACACAAGTGGTTACCGAGTGAGAAAAAATAAGATACTTTATTAAAGAGCAAAAACAGTAGAAGAGTAATCAAGAAGACATTAGATATCTGTTTATATTTCTGAGATGAGGTATTGTAATTATTTACGCTACTTACATTGTTCAGACTGTTGCTCTCATCTTTATTGCCATGTTCACAACGTATCGATTGTTGTATGCCCCGGCCTTCTTCATGTGATTGGAATTTCAAACTGAACACTTTATTTTGTCCGACATTGGTTGGATCCAGTGACTTGACCCAATGAATTGAGAGTTCAATCCCTGGTTACAGCAGTGGTGAACAAAAACTTGGAGAGTTGAGTTAAAAAGAGATAGCTAAGACATACGGAAGAGGCATGACACGTGGAACTAGAACAATCTACCCCAGTGGATGAAATGAAGGATTCAATTCAAAATTCCAATAATCTGAAGAAGGCCAGAGTGTAAAATGACTAAAATGTCAATAAAGATGAGGACAACAGTCTGAACAATGTAAGTCATTTAAATAAGACATTACATAGCGATTGACATTGTATTTAAATTTTTGAAGATCAAAGTTGGCTGGAAAGCATGGAGCTGCTAGAGAGTTCCACAAGTGAGAAGTGGGAGAAAAGAAACTGTTAGCAAAGAACTCATGGTTACATGTAGCCAATTCAACTATAAATTGATGAGACCTTGCCACCAATCTAGTACAGTGCTTAAATTCATAAAGTCTAGGTACCTGAGCGAAGTGTTCATTATTATAATTATTATTCAATTCAGAAAGAGTTGAAATGCGATTGCAACTAAGAAGAGAACCACTGTTGAATATTGAAATAGTTCATCTGATTTTATTTGACACACATACACACACTAATTAATATATATATATATATATATAAAAGAAATATTGAATTATTGGGTTTCGGTTCTTTCTAAAGTCTACTTCTAACGTATCTCACTCTAAACTCTAGGATTTTATTTACTATTTATTTTTTATCCTTCAATAAGAGCAGATAGATTTACCTATCACATGGTTTACACTCCTCCCCAGTTTTTTGAACAGGAGTAGAGGTTTATCCCTTGTTTTCTGTTTAGGACTGAGTTTCCAGTTCCTTCTAAAGTCTTCTCATTCTCTTTTACTCCGATTAAGTTTAAGGGGTTAATGTGCATTGTAATATTTTATTCCTTGTATTTATAAAAAATAACATATAAACGAAAAAATATATTAAAATAATTGTCGGACTTAGTCCATTTCATTTTATATATATATATATATATATATATATATATATATATATGAAGAAATGTAGTTTTAAGGTGTGCTGTATTTATGTTAAAAAGTGCTCATTATCAGAGATAGAATGTATGTAAATATAAAAGTGAACATTGAAGTCAACACTCAGAGACGACAGGCAGTTTCATGCTGAACACAATCGGCAGCCTGACGATTACATCCAGCATGAAACAGCCTGTCGTCTCTGAGTGTTGACTTCAATGTTCACTTTATATATATGTATATATATATATATATATATATATACACACACACGTTTGGGTCCACCTTCTGAATTTCAAAGAATTATCTAAAAGTTGAAGGTTGCATGCCTTTTTCAAAACTTATTTACTAGTTCACTTCAGACAAGACTGACTTTCTCTCCCTGAAGGGTTTTATTATATATTCAATAATAACAAAATTAACCTATTCCTGCATAAATTTTCCTTAAAATTTTAGCTTGAATCTAACTTGCTGACTAATAGTAATCTTAGGCCTGGTGGATTTAAACTTTTAGGTAACCCTCCTCTTTAAATAATTGTACATCCTGCATTAGCAGATTAAATGGTTTCAGAATCCTCGCTTAATAGGAGTTAATTAAAACAAATAAGGTATGAAAGTTATTAATTATTAAATCCAGAGGATGGCCTCAAACATTTGGCCAAGAGTGTGTATGTATTTATGTATCTGTGTATGTGTGAAATTATATATATATGGTGATGGACTCTCCCGTCAATTTCAATATATCATGATCCGACAACCTCATTCAGTTTTTATGTTTGTGTCATATGTGACATTTCAGTCCCTCTAGTGACCTGCATACAAGTCCACATACTGTGCAACAATGAGGATTTCTGGATACAGCAAAAGGAATATTTACTGACACTTTTTCCCTGTTGTCTTTTGTATCTTAGCTGGCCAATACGACTGATTTCAAAATTTCTGATACCACTCTGGCACAAATATCTCCAGTTATTTCTATCCAGGCCACCTTGCTCAAAGTTAATATGAGGTGCATTGACAGCTGAGAGGTTTCTATTTAGCTTGTCTTTATAACTGAGCCACGGCCATCCAACAGTCTTTTGTCCACTGTCAAGCTGGTTATAAATGAAGACCTTAGGTATTCTGTTGTCTCTCATCCTTGTATAACATGATAAGCCCAGTGACTACATCAGGAAAGTCTCAATTCCACCAGTGTTGAATTTTGCGAGAAGAAGAATTTAGACTCACACCCATAATATCATTGATGGCCTGCTAGGTCAGGGAGACAAATTTTTAATTCAATAAACAATGGTGCATTTGTACATTGCAGCAGTATGTGGTCAGTATGCTAGAATGGTTAATAAAATTAGCCTTTTTAAACTTGGAAGCTACTTGAAATTAAGAAAACATTGTCCAGATTATTTACATTGCAATGGTAGCAATTAAAAGAACCCCTTACTAAGCAAGAAAAAATTAGTGTCCATTTTTTTTTTTTTTTTCTTTTAAGTAGCATCTTAAAATATCTTTTGCTTTGCAAGAAAGGAATTAAAAAAAAAATCAAACAGCATTAGTGACAAGCTGCTTGCTAAAGATAAATGGGTTTCAAGGATATTGTGAAAAATAAAAAAAAACAAAAGACAGCCTGAGCTATAAGCTATCGTCTGTAAAATATTTTCTTTCAAACTTTCGCCACGCCTACAGCAGGTAATGAGTTATGCGTTCATTTTTTTGACCATTTTTCTTCTCTTTAAATTTCCAGCCATTATTAACTTACAACAGGAAAATGAAAAAGAAAGATGAAGAAAAAACTTTGTCTTTTTCACTTTGCTGCTGTAAGTTAAGAATGAATGGAAATTTCGACTTCTGGTTAGAATTTGATTGAAGCTATTTCTTCATTCACAGTTCTTTCATTTTATTGCAGTGAAAAGAAAAAAAAAGAAAGGGGAAGAAATTTTGATGTACTTTTACAGGCATTCTCTTGAGAATAATTTTTGTTTTTATGCAACCAGAATGCTTTGTACGATGCACCATGTTAACTTTCATTCCAGTTGTAAATTAAAAAGAAAATCCTGATGACCTTTTTGATTCTGCTTGAATTTAAAAAAAAAAAAAAGAAAGAAAATTGATCTTGGATTCTCAATGGATTGGATTCTTTGTATGTTTGACATTATTATTTTTCTCTTCTGTATTTGTCTTAAGAATTTTTATATTTTTTATATCTTAGTTTTTTATTTTAATGTTTTTATATTTTAATATTTTTTTAGTATTTTAATATTTTTTAGTATTTTAATTTTTTTTAGTAATTTAATTTTTTTTAGTATATTAATTTTTTTAGTATTTTAATTTTTTTGTAAGTCTATTACTTTTAGTTACTATAACCTGAAAGGTCAAAAAATTAGAGACAGTGCTGGATTAGATTTTTCAGCCTTCTCCTACTTTTCAAAATGGACTCTACCATATAACTTCTGTATAACAAAATAGGTGGAGACATAATGTCCCTTCTATATGTGGGAAATTTTTATATAGGAATAAAGTGTTGCTGCTGACACTTGAGTTTGAACATAGATTGCCAGTGAGCAAACACAGGTGATCCCATTATTGAATTAAGTGAATCACGTGACCATAGAGGAAATGCATATATGGGAAGTCATGTGAAATCTAATTGATCGTCATTTCTAGTCTGTGTCTATTATTATTCGGATCGCTATTTCTACTCTATCCTCTATTACTATATGGATCGCTATTCTCTACTCACTATACTATTTCTCTATTCAGATTACTATATAGTGATTACTATTCGAGCAAGTGTTATTGAGCAAGTACTATTAGTGCAAGATTATTTGAAGGCATCTGACGTCAGCATTGTTCAACAATGTACTATAGTTGTATTTGCGATTACAAAGTCTTTACTACAACGAGCATTACAAAAGTGACGACAAGTATTCGTTGACATCATAAAAGTGACAACGAGTGTTCGTTGACATTACAAAAGAAATTATGGATATCCACAGCTTCCTGTATTGATTTGTTTTTTTCTAAGTAAGAATTCTAATTAAGTAGTTTTTATTTGTTTCTATTTTATTTTCTTTCATAATACTTGTTCCTTGCTCCATTTGTTCAAAGTGGTCATAGTTTCTTTGTTTTCTCTGGCTTCTCATAACTTCAATATACCCTGTCAGTTTTAAATTCTCCTAGCCTTCTTTCCTTATTTTTGCCATAATTTTCAACTGTCTCTTTCTATTTGCTGGCAGTATTTACTATACTTTATTTCCTTTAGACTTTCATTTGTCACATGTTCTCTTCATTTCCAAAACTGAAGCAAAGTGTTGAGAAATAGAAAAGGTTTTGTTAGAATCAAAGAAAAACTTAATCCTCACAAGTTTAATGAGAATGGAGACAGAGGAAGGCAGTCAGATACTTTCTTGACGTGCTTCTGTGAATAAGTGGTGGAGTGAGGTGGAGAGTTTTAGCAAAAGTAGAAAAACTGCAAGAGGTAGAAAGTTTTGGTAGAAAGTCATGATCACCCATGTCCTGAAGGGACATGGCACAGAAGAACATTCTCAACATTTGTTGGTAGAAGCACATCTCTCTCTGAGTTTTATTTTCATCTGCAAGGAAATTATTCAGCATTCATTGCTATACAGGAAATTAGACATCACATAGCTGCCTAGCACTTTACTTTGTTTCTAACAAAATGTTTTGATCCTTTTAATACTTTCCTTAGTTTCAGAAAAGCATCTTTCATTATTTCGATGTTCCTTTCAATTTTTTCTGTTCCTTTCTATTTTCCTATACTATCTAATTCAAGGTAGTGCAATGCACCCGTTTCACCATTTGTCAAAATGTCATTCCCCCCACCTCCTTTTTAAAGTGACAGGCCAGATAGGCCAAATTCTATAATTGCTCTCCTCTACCCTTAAACTTACTGTGGTCACAATTCACCCCTAAAAATCCAAAATTCACCCCCTGGGAGTGAACTTCACCCTTGTTAACCCCTGATCTAATTAGTTAACCTGTTATCATTTTGTATATGATTTCATTTGCTGTACAAAAAGTTCATCCTGCCACTGAGGGTGACTGATCACTGAACAATAGTGTGTTTGAATTTCATAGTTGTGTTGTCATATCCTACTATGGCAACAGGAAACAACTTTGAGTGAAATTAACAATAAGGATATGACAATTGAGGGGCTTTGAAAAATTATGCAGTGGAAAGGGAAGAAAATATTAATAATGCAGTGGGGAAAAAGGTGAAATCTCTGTACTTGCATCATTTTGATGTTCCTGATATGTCACTTTTGCTGACAACCATGAACTCCTCCATCTTCAAATTAATTGTTTACCATTTCTTTTTTCTTTTATTATTTGCCTCTTCTAATAGTTCTTTCTTTTGAATCTGTCATCAACATTTTGTTATCTGTGAAACAATTGTCATTAGGGTTACAGGTGAAAGGTGAAATAAATTCACTGAGAAAACAATCTTGTACGTTCTCTCTCACTTTTTTTTTCTTTCCATTTTTAGGTATTCACTGATTCTCTATCTACATGCAAGCTGTTTGTCTCTAACACAGTTTATAGATTAAAATGTTTTTTCCATGTAGACCAAACTTTCTTAATGTTTGTTGTAACCCAGGAAGGGTTACTGAATGAGGAATAACCAAGACGGAAGTTTGAAATGAAAATGTAATCTTTATAACATCATCAGAATACGATACTCGCCAGCAACATGAAGTAGGTAAACCACTGCTAGTGGTGAACTACTTAGACAGTATATTACTCCGACTTACAATAGTGTTCAATGTATTTGTGAGAATTGGGATATACCCGTTAGTGTTCATAGGTATGGTATATAACAATGTTTAAAGGAGTTCTTTGTGTTATACTTTATCAAATGCCTTTGTGTAATCTGTGAAACATAGGTTTAGATATTTCAGCACTTTTAGTGGTTGCTTTGATAGAATTAATATCATGAAAATTGCATTTTTTTTCAGTGTTTTGAAGAAAATAAAGGAAATTCTGCTCAAATCTGTGTTCATCAGAATTTTAATTGTTAATTTCATGTGGTTCATCAAAAAGATTTTACAGTGTAATTAGCATTTATTGGCATCTAGTTTCTTTAGCAGTGTTATAACAGCTGATCTGCTGAGGTACCCTGGTATTTCATTGTTGCCATGTAATTTGTTAATTACTTTGATAACTTTATCAATCTCCAAATCATATAACACTCTGGTTTTGTCTTCTCTTGTTTTGTTTTTGTTTTTTTTTGTTTGTTTTTGTTTTTTTTTGTTTGTTTTTGTTTTTTTACACCAAGGGTATGTTATTACTTGGTAACATGCTGCATACCAGTCAGTCAGTTATGTGACATGTGTGATACACGCTTAGGCGATCATGTATCTTTCGATACATGACTGACAAGGCAGTTTTTTTCCCACAGTATGTTGCCATTTCTTTCTGCAGTAGACCAGTTGCCATCCAAGGCTATAGAATCCGGTCTGTCCTGCTATTTACCCATAGCTGGGGGAAGAAGAGGATCCATACCTTTCCCAATGGTATTAGCACATAAGTGAATGTAATGGATTCAAGTGGAATTTGAACTTAGCTCTCCGATTCCTCAATCCGAGCTGCTATCCACTACTCCACCATGCCTCCTGCTAAATACATTTTTTCACAGCAAATGTAAGTTATTACTTGGTAACATGCTGCATACCAATGAACCTATTTTTCTTGGTGCTTGTATGTCAATATTTACCAACCATTCCACTATCTTATCCCCCATTCCTACTTTGGCATTTATCCCCCCCCCCCTCCACCATAATAGATAATTTCTTAAGACTTGTTCTGAGATTTGGCATTTTCTAAGTGCTGTAAACTTTATCTGTTTCTTTTCGATACTTTCTAATGTGAATGTGTCTAGCTGGATGATTGCCATAGTGAATAGTTTCTCTTTTTGGTTTCACTAAAAGAACTCTGTGACAATTGCCAGTTGCCTAAAGAACACTTACTCTTGTCTTTATTAGTTCAAGACCTTTTAGTCGTCTCTTGCGTATATAAATCTGTTAAAATAAAAATAAAAACCTTGTTGTTTTTTCCCTCTTGTTTTGTTTGCTCCCAGAATGTTAACATTCGGCTTTTCTATTTCTTGATTCAGTTTCCGAAATCCCACATTGATGCACTTTCTCAATATTCTATGTCCTAATTGCGACCTTTCTTGTGGATAATTGCTGGTGACAGTATCTTGTCACATGGTTCTATTTTCCCTTTTTTTTTTTTTCTTTTTTTTTTAATCATTTCATCTCAAGCAAAATGAAAAAAATAACCCACTAAGATGCAATGGGTTTCTGAGAGTGAAAGAAACAAAGGACAATAAAAGAACAGGGATTCAAAAGAGATAGATAATAACGATTGACATTGCATTTAAATTTTAGAAGATTGTAGTTGACAGGAAAGCAAATAGCAAGAATTCCATAATTTCCTTGTTTTCTACGGCTTATCAACCCTTTGTGGGTTATTTAAAGCCAGAAAATATTTTTAGATTGTAAGAATTTTTTTTTATGTTGGGATCTTTTGATAACTGGATTACAAACCATGCTTGTCATTCACACTGTGACATCCAGTTTTATCTCCAATAATCTGATAAAAACTACAGATACTCACACATCCTATGATATCACAGGTAGAATTTATCAGGTGTCTATAACTGGGTAACCTTCAGAGAAACTATTTCTCATGAGACAATAGATAAGTTGATTAAAATCTTGCTTTGTAAATTTGCTGGCATAGTAATTGAGAGTTTTGTCCATGGACTGGATTAGTAGACTCTGTGGAAACAGGGTAAGCAATAACTGAACAGTTTTTGGTCCCCGTGCAAGATTTTGGCCTCAATGCAAAAATTTGCTTAGTATTTTTTTGTGTGTGGGTATGTATTTTAGTGTAACGATATTCCAATTATTTTTTTATTTTTTTTATAAAATGAGTCATTTCACCTGCCATATTAAAAAACAGGGCAGTCAATAATTGAACACATTTTGGCTTTTTGGTCCCAATGCTATTGCTAAGAATTTTTTGTGTATATGTGTGGGTGTGTATTTTAGTGTAACAGTATTTCAATTATTTTTATAAAGATTAGTCAATTTCACCTGCCATATTAAAAAAAGAAGATGTTCTTGAGATAAGATCCATAGAAGCCTTTGATGAAGTTGGCATACAATACTGGATTCTTTTGTATAAATTTAAATCACAAAATTTCCAAATGAACCTTTTCTACTCTGATTTTTTTTTTTGTTTTTTTTTTTTCATTAATTAACTCAAAAGTTTTAAAAAAAATAAACAAATCATGGATTACTTCATTTTGAAAAAAATAAAGGAATTGTTGTCTGTATTGATTCTCTTCCCACTTTCTAAGCTGACAATTTATTGGTGATTTGACAATAATTGATTTCAAGTTTGTCTTCAGGAGCACAAGTTGAGTATTCTTTTAATGTTGCTTGTACCCAAAACCAATTTAAGCCCACCTCCAAATAACTATGAAGCTCCATTTCTCTTTTAAATTCCTTAGTTCCACCAATTTTAACCTTCACAGCTAAGACCTTCCATACCAAGCAAATTGTAGCGAAAAGACCCTCATTCCCTTCCTTTGTATTCCATTGGTGAGATGTTAAGTTCTACTTAAGCAGCTTCTTCCCACAAACTGCTGCTTTGTGGAATTGGTTTTCAAGATGATGCTTACTCAAAAACTACAATCGTAACCCATTCCAGTCTAGGGTCAACCGTCATCTTCCGCACATATCCCTAAAAACTATGCTTCTAGTTCTGTAACCTTCTACCTTGAGCATCATGAGCAAGACGATAAACTACATCTGAGTCCTGGGTAAGACAATAAACTACATCCAACAACAAGGCCTCTGATCAGGAGGTTTTGAGGAGCATGGAACCACCTCTTAATTGCTGGTGTTCCCAGATTCACCCTGACCTGGAGTGGTAGTACCTGTTAGGATCACAGCTATGTGCAAATAATTAATCCCCAAACTGGGGTCAAAACTCTATGAAAGTGTAAAAATAGGTTTTAATACCAGCAATACAATTTTGTAAAAAAATTATTACCAGCAATGAATTTTTGAAGAAAAAAATATTACCAGCAATAAAAATCTTGTTGGCATTAAATAGCCCTTTGGGGTTGATGTGCCGTAAAACAAACCAATCTACTTTGAGTGACTTGCAGGCCTTGTACATGCTAAACATCACTATAAAAAATATATATACTCTTAATGTACATTCTTATATTGCAAAAACAAGTCCATTTAGTAACAGTACTTTGAATAAATGTAGCATTAAAAACAAAATCAATGACTATTTTTCCCAGTCATATAATGGAAAGTCTCAGTAAGTGGTTAACAAAGTGCATTTCGTTTTTTTATATGCAATACTCTTAAAGGCATGAAAAGGTGAACCAATAGTCTGAAAATGAATTCTGATCTGAAATGTTCACTGTATAATGTTGAATTTATATGATAAATAAAGAAGTGTTGTGTTAATCGCATTTACAAAGGAGGAGACAATACTAAAAATTAAATATCTGATACAAATTAATTTTTTTTTTCTTCATTAGCTTCTGGTCTTATTGATGTACCCACATATGAGAGGGCCACTGAAAAGTTCTCAGCCCATCCCACTTCTTGAAAATTTAACCAAATGATTCAATTAAAAAGAAAAGAAAAATATAAACAAATTATTCTTATGGTTCTCACACTGGAGTAAAAAGGCCGAAGAACAATGAAAATTTTTAAGAATTGGTGTTGTTCTTGTTTGGAAAAGAAGAAAAAATTATTATAAATTCCATTTCAAATGCTCAATGTGTATTCTTTTTTTTTTTTTTTTCAATATTTGATTATATTTAATCTTTTCAGTTATAAACAGATGAATATTTGGTCAGATTAAATCAATAATTATCTTGCTATCAATAATTTATTAAAGAAGATTAATGCAATGATAAATCTGCTATAATTAGGTCTCTTCTGCTGCAGTCTTGTGCACTGTTTTTGCTTTCTGAATAAATTAAAAGACGTTCATAGAAATATTATGCTAAAAGCTTAGAATTCAACATAAAACAGTGCATAGATGTTTAAATAAAAAAAATCTTTATTCTGTAATACTTTGATAAAGGACTTTACACCTGGCTCTAGTCTCTTCTCTTTTCTAGATATAATTTAAAAAAAAAAAAAAATGTGTCTCAACCATTTTATAAAATAAATTTTAGGATTGAACACCATTCAGTGAATTTATCAAGTCCTTTTTTTGTCAAACAATGTGATGTACAGGTTGTGAGGGTATTTTCTAAACTTTTCTTCTTTCTAGTTCAATTAAAACTATCAATGATTGTGTGCCAGATCTCACCCACAAAGCCATAATAGATATTTATTAAACTTTGTAAGTAATTGAATAACAAAATGGCAAAAATCCTATGCAATGCATTTCTTTTTGTCTATATTTCTGAGATGAGGTCTTATGTACACTATTTACATTATTCAGACTATTGTCCTCATCTTTGTTGTCATATTTATCACAACGCTTCAACCATTGTATACTCCGGCCTTCTTCAGGTGGTCAGAATGTCAAACTGGACCCTTTATTTCGCTCACTGTGGTAGACTGTTCTAGTTCCACGTGCCATGTCTAATGCCTGTGCTATGTGTCCTCAAGGACACATGGCACAGTCGATAAAGGCATTAGTTAGATCCAGTGACAGGACCCAAAGAGTTGTGAGTTCAATACCTGGTTAAGGCAGTAGAGAACTTGGAGAGGGTAATTAACAGGAGATAACTGATAACTGACATCCATTAGTCGTGGCATGTGGAACTAGTAAGTAGTTGTAACAAATTTTATATTAAGTAGTAAGTAGTTGTGACAAATTTTGTAGCAAGTAGTTGTGACAAATTTTATATTAAGTAAATTATTTTCAATTTTAGTCATTCTTGAATTCCATGATTTCTTATATTTAAAATAGCCACTTTTTATCATCTTGGTTTGTTTCAGAAACAGTACATTGTCATTATTTATTTAAAAATCTAATGGTATGGGTCAGTATTATTTTTGTTTTTTGGGTTTTTTTTTTTTTTTGCTTACTTGGAGGTCACACATCAAAGAGATTAACATAACCAAACTGGTACAGAAGATTTTCAACTATTGATTCAAATATTTCTGTAAACCTTGTGTTATATAATATTGTTTCTTCACATATTTGATCACTACCTACCCTCATTCATCATCTTTTTTTTTTTTTTGTGAAAAAATTAAATGCAAAATCTCCAGGCAAAGTTTTGAAAACCACTTCTGACATTCATTCATCCACAAACCCGTGTCTATAAAGCAAACAATATTTCTTGTTCGTTTGAATAGTGTTTTTGTTGCTTAAAAGAGCAGATGACAAAAAAACATTATTTTATTCTCTTTTCATTATTTGCTTATGGCCATATCTCATTGAAACACTGGTTCTGGCACAATCAGTGAAATTAAGCAAAATGAAGCCTGGTTAGTATCTACAGAGTGGCCTGAAAGTCTTGTTACCCTATCTCTTCTAAATTGTTGAAACTTGGGTTAGCCACCTGAAATAGAAAATTATATCATTAGTGGGTGACAAGACTTTCAGACCACCCTCTAGATAGGTGACCACTTAGATATAGCAGGATCTGTAAACTAGGACATACAGTTGGTGTAATGGATAAAGGCTCGGAGTTGAAAATCAGAGAGCCGAGTTGCTTACCTAGTTGGGTTTGTTATACTTGCTTATGTGTAAATGACCTTGGGAAAGGTATAAATCCACTTTTCTCACCACAGCTTTGGGTTAATTATGACAATTAGTAAATTGCTATTCTTACTATCTAAAAATATTTTCTGGCTTTAAATAACCTGCAAAAAGTTGATAAACCATAAAAAACAATCAATCTCTCTTCAATATTAGACACAATACATGAAAATCTGCCAATTTTGATAAAAACATTTTTAAAAAATGCAGTGCTGATAGATGAATTTTTATAATACAGACAAAAGTAGATAGAATTTTGATCCCCCCCACCCCATCCGCTAATGGGAAATGAGTCATTCAAAAATGTGCTTAAGAAAGGATGAAGTGAGGTCTTAGGCTGAATTCAATCTCTTTGACTGTGTCAGATGCATACATCAAGGTTTAGCACAATCATGGAGCCTATACATCTGTGCCTGCATTGCATTGGAAAAAGATACATGTTGAGAGTGGGCTACAATGCTCAAACCTTTTCAGTTAATGTACATTCTTCTACATATATAGCTGAAAAGTTAATCTATATATAAAATTCTGTGACTTCTGTTAGTCTATCCATCCATCCTTCTGCTTGTCACACCCTCTAAAATAGCCATACATTGAATGATCAAAACCAGATTTTGGGGAGAAGTGCAAACAGATAAAGGGGTACAAAGTATAAAGTTTTACTAGGGTGTGTAAAAACTGCAAAGTAGGGTTTTTGTCAAAGTATTTTTCCAAACAAATAAGCTTATTCAAATTTCATTGATTGCTTTGTGAAATTGAACGAAATGTAGTTTGTATATCTTCATAAAAATGTTAGCAATAACTTCAACAATACGAAATACTGTGAGGATTTTAAAAAAAAATCAAGTGAAATAAACAGAAAACCTAAGACAGTTTTCAATTTCTAGAAGTGTCTGAAAGTGACGGTATAATGATTACTGATATCAGATTTATGCCACCAGATACAGATATGTAAATTTTATATATCTTTTTCTTTTCTTTTTCTTTTTATTATAAGTATAGTTGAGTTTTTTTGTTATGACATATCCTTTCAGCAATCATGACTCTCTACAATTTCCTTGTCTGAACTGCTATAACTTTTTGAGACATAAAAAAGGGGGGTTCCTATTGCCTTCTCCACAGTTTTGAAACCAGAATTTTCCTTCAACACTGTGGGTGGGAGAAGAAGAAAATATGGCCTTTCCCAGCAGCATTTGTTCAAGAGGACACAACAGACTAGGCTAGAATCTGATCTTTGCTTACCAATTTCACTTTTTAGTGTTGATAAACATTACGCTACTCAGAGATATTACTGGTATGAAAAACTCAAGTTGCTGTGCAAATAATAATGAAAATATTCTCTTTCTTTTCTGGTACTATAAGAAGAGATGTTCCTAAATTAATTGTTTTTAGAATAACTAAAATATGTAATAATGATGATGATGATGATGATGATGAAGCTTCTTTTATGTGCCATGTCCCTTTATAACATGGACAATCATGGCTCTACACAGCACCTTATCCTTTGTAGCTCTAAGCAATGTTTGTTCTTTCACCATCCCTCTCAGTTCATGTTCTGCCATCCATTTGTACAAACTCATTTGATAAGTTATTCAGTTTCTCTATGTCCCTTTTGCCTTCAAAATGTCCTTCTTTTCTTGTTACATGTTCCAGAAAATCCAATTGTCTTTTTCTGATTTTAAGTATTCTTTTCATTTTCTTAAAACTTCCTAGATGCAGTGTATCCATACAATGCTTACTCTGTGGACTGTTTAGGCAAATTATTCTTGTTTAGATAAAAAGAACTATGTAAAAATTTTCATTGTTTAATCATTAGATTTTTTTCATCGTCATTATTATAAAAAAATAATTGCTATGATGTAAAAAAGTAACTTAATCAATTAATGTCCACCAGAAAATCCAGTATTAATTACAAAGCTAGAAATCCAGTATTAATTATAGGTTTATAAAAATCCAGTATTAATTTCTACCTACAAGCACCATGCTAAAAATAGGACTGTGGATATCAATAGGTTAAAATTTAATTATATAATATATTGGAAAATACCACTAATATGATGATGTACTATTTTCAAAACCTGTTCATCATCTCATCATCATCATTTTTCACCATCTATTTTAAATCCACTGTAGAACAAAGGCTTTCCCAAATGCTTCCCTGACGGCTGTGACAGAGGTCATATCTTATGAGTAAACAACCTTGTCTTCCCATCTGTCTTGTATTTTCTTACTGCATTTCCAATTCATTGGGCAGTAATCAACTAACCTTTTGCTCCACCTGTTATCTTTTCTCCTTGCTATATGTTTTGTGCATTACAATTTTTGTTGCTTCATCTGCGATATCTCTTATCTTGGTCTGTTCTTTGATCTATGTGGGCTTATTTCTATACTTTAATGCTGATGATCACCAGTCTTCTTTGATGTGTCTATCCTTTTAGGATATCAACAATCCTGACTCTCTATAAGTTTCTTTTCTTCATTATCTGTGAATTGTTATGACTTTTCTGGAAAAATAGTAGAATGGTTTCACATTGACTTTTTCAGTTTTACATTCAGAGTAGTCAAAATCTTTAGAAAAAAAAAACAAAAATTAAAGAGTTAAGGTATTTGGGAGGGGAACATAGTGTTGACTTTTGTCACCTGGGATTTGTTAACAAACCTCTAATATGGTAATTTTCAACAGCCAGGTGCAGCACACTAGTATACTGTGCAATCCTCTTCAGTGTGCTGCGAAATATTGTCACAGCATACATATATATGCACCTGTGTGGAAATACTAATAGTACAGGGTTAGTATTTGAATAAATGAATAAGTATTATGTCACATTAGTTAAAAAGGCTTTATAAGTTTTATTGCAACTTTCTACTTCTTATTTATGTGAAGTAGGCTTCTCAACCCTAAATAATATAAAAAATAAGAAGTGAGAAAGACTTCACTCAACTGAAGAAGAAATGATGGTCTGCTTATCGTACATTCAACCAAACATTGAAAAAAATCACAAAAAATCCCCAGGCACAGGTTTCACACTGCTGCACAAATAGTTGAATAGAAACATTGAAATAAAAAGTTCATATTTGTGTATTTAAAAAAAATCTATGGTGTCTTATTTCATAACATTTAAATATATAGCCTTTAAAAATGTTGAGAAATATTGCATTGGACCAAAGTGATGGTTGTCTGAGGGTGTTAAGTTAGGTGGTAATGATATACTGAAAAACTACTGTAAGGAATTGGTTAACAAAGCAACCAGAGTGCCTTGCGATCCTCTTACGTGTGCTGCGTAATATTGTCATAGCTTACATACATATATACATACATACATACATATATATATATATATATATATATATATATATATATATATATATATATATATATATATATATATACACATATATATATATATATATATATATATATATATATATATATATATATATATATATATATATAATGTTGAGTACAGTGTTAGTATTTGAATAAATGAATAAGTATTGTCACATTAGCTAAAATGGCTTTATAAGTTTTATTGTAATTTTCTATTTATTTAAGTGAATAAGGCTTCTCAACCCTAAATAATATAAAAAATAAGAAGCAAGAAAGACTATGCTCAACTGAGGAAGAAATGAGAAATTTCTGCTTAGTGCACATTTGACCAAACATTGAAAAAATCGCAAAAAAAAAAGACACTGGTTTTCAAACTAAATAAGCTGCACAAATAGTTGAATAGAAACATTGAAATAAAGTAAGTTCATATTTGTGTGTATTTTTTTTTTTTTTTTAAATCCATGCTTTTATTTTATAACATTTAAATGTATACTCTTTAAAAAATTTGCTCAGTGTGCCGTGATATTTTCATTTGGTCGTTGGTGTGCTATTTGCTTAAAAAGGCTGAGAAAACACTGCTCTAATATATCTATATCAACATTTCTACTTAGCTATCTATCCACTGATCAAACTGTTTTTTCTATCGACCTCTCTATATAGCACCTTTAAAGTCCTTTTGCAATTCAAAGTTTTATTTGGATATGCTATGGAAGTACATTATTCCAAAATTATGGCAATCATAACTTGTTGATAGTATAATTTTTATATCTACATGTGTGCGTAGTGTGCCAATTACTAATAAAGCAAGTGGGACTGGTGAGCTGAGTTTATATTCTGGCTAAGGCTATTGTGTCCACTTTCATCTAAAGTATGAATTCATCTTTCCTTCCCTCCAGCTATGGATTAAATAGCACGGCAGACTGGGTTCTCTCCTAGGCTGTTGACAAATGGTCAAGTAGGACTACTTTGAATTCAAGATTGGTTGGGTGTACGGCTTGTGACTAGACATTGTAAAACCTACTTGTTACTGAAATCTCAGTAACCCCACATAGCTTGGCTGTAGTGATGTACCCCATGGGGAGTTTATAGGTTTGATCAACACCCCCACACATATACATACATATGCGTGTATAAATGATAAAATGTATTGAATTAGATGACTTTTTCTTTTTTTTTTTTTTCGCATTCTCATTAGAATGAGAGAACAAAACTCTCGATTTAGTTGGTAATGCTCAAGAATTTACAGCCATATCACATTGAAACTAGTTCTCATATGATCACTGAAATTGAGCAACATCAAGCCTGGTCAGTATCTAGATGGGCAAACACTTGGGAATGCCAGGTGCTGTAAGCTTGGATGTGCAGGTGGTGTAATGGATAACATTTTGGAATTGGAAAATGGAGAGCCGAGTTCCAATTCTTATCAGGTTTCTTATATTCACTTACATGCAAATACCCTTGGGAAAGTTATGAATCCACTTCATCAGTTAATTAGTATGACTTGTTTCAGTAAATCATTATTATCTTCTCTTCCAAAGATTCTTACAATCTAAAAATATTTTCTGGCTTTAAATAACCTGCAAAAGGTTGATAAACTGTAAAAAACAAATCAATCACATAATAAGACAAATGATACGAGTTGATATAATGAGTTTATATTTTTAGTTTCTTTTCTTCTTTCACTTTTTCTTATGGAGTTGTGTGTTTATCCTGTTTTCATTTCTATTGTAATTATGGCTTTCGTTTTGATGTTTAGTCGAAGAGGTCATTACTCTATTATCAGTCATCATTGCTTTCAGTTGGTATCCCGGTCAGTTTAAGGAATAACCATAGTGATTGCAACAGTAGCGGCGGAGGTGGCAGGCATTGGTGTGCTATATCATAGCTGCTACGGCTGATTACCAGGGAAAGAATTGCCGCCCTGACGCATTTGTTGACCAAAATTGAGATCAATACTCTCTTAGAATCGGTATCAGCACACCTTAAGATCTTTGCATTCTTACTACAAATTCTTTTCTTTTGTTTAATTTTAGTGTCAATTTTTCTCTCTATTTTTATTATTTCTCACAATTGCTTACCAACCTTTTTGTATCGGTTTCTTGCTTTTGCTCTCAAAAAGTGTATCTTTTTATCTCTAATAATTTTGTCTGTTTTTCATTCTCTATCTCTCTCTAATAAATGTGAGTATTTCTCTTTCTAATAAGAGCATGCTTCACTCTATCTCTCTCTCTCTCTCTCTCTCTCTTATAAGGGCGTGTCTGTCTCTCTTTCTCTGGTAGGTGTGTCAGTTTCTTTTCTTCCATAATGTGTTTGTTTTGCTCTCTCTATAGTAAGTATTTGTCTTTCTCTATATAGTAAGTGTCTCTGTCCCTCTATCTCTTTATAGTTAGTGGCTGTCTGTTTGTTTCTCTCTCTATATATAGTAAGTGTCCCTGTCACTCTCTCTAGTGTCTCTGTTTGTCTCTATAGTGTCCTATAGTCTCTCTCTCTCTCTCTCTCTATATATATATATATATATATATATATATATATATAAATAAAATGTCTCTATCTATAGTAAGTGTCTGTCTATATATTTTAAGTGTTTCTCTCTGTCTCTCTATAGTAATTGTCTCTGTCTTTCTCCATAGTGTATGTTTTTCTCTAGTAAGTGGCCCTGTCTCTCTCTCTCTCTCTCTCTCTCTATCATATATATATATATATATATATATATAAAAATAAAGCATGTCTTCTGCCTTTTTCTCCAATGTCTGTGTCTATCTCTCTCTCATCTCTGTGTGATGTGCCTCAGTCTTTCTCTCTCCAATAATTTTGCGTGTGTGTCTCTCTTGAATAATGTGTGCATTTGTGTCTCTCTTAAATAATGTGGTGTGTGTGTGTTTTCTGCTCTAGTTGTTCTTTCTCTTTCTCTCAAATGCTTGCATGTATCTTCCTGCCTTTCACTCTCTCTCTCTCCCTCAACATTTGTTTGTCCCTCCCACTCTCGTATGCTTGTGTTTATCCCTCCCTCACTTTCTCACTCCCACAGCTTTAACTTTTCCTATTTCTCTCTTGACACTTTCTCTAACACAACCCCCCCCCTTCCACCCAGTTTTCTCTTCTTCCCGGCATTTCTCTTAGAATCCGATTTAGATTCTGCTGGGGTTGGTGCAGTTGGTGTCGCTGATAAGTCATTTTGTTCTTCCTTCCTGCTCACTGTTGGATGCAGGGGAATGTCTATAATGCCATCTGTCACATTTTGCTGTCACTGAATACACTTGCATTGTGCTGACAGCACAGCAAGACCCCCACCCCCACAAACACACATACACGCACACAATTCTTATTTGTTCTCCAACCCCAGAAACATTCAGGACAGCGTTTTCTTTTATAGACTTCACTTTCTCTAATAAACCTACACATGTAAACCATTCTTTCTTCTCCTACCTATATTAAGTGTACATCTCATCAGTGTGTGTTTTATATATATATATATATATATATATATATATATATATATATATATATATATATATATAAATTTTAATTTTTACTGTTTAATTTAAGCAAATGCTCTGTTTATAATAAACAGTATTAACAACATTACCAGCATGAATGTCCAAGAAATTTCATCGAAAATATGTCCTCAGACTGGAATTGAACCTGTATCTTACATGGAACCATCATATAACCTGACGTGCTATACAATTTAGCTACAGAGGAAGTGCCTGGTTAGCAAAGTTGAATTACTATTTTTAAATTTTTAAATTTCTCAGACATTCAGGCCAGTAAATGCTGTTTATAAACAGAGCAGTTACTTAAATATTTGTATCTATAAAAATAATATAAACAGAAAATATATTAAAATAATTGCCAGATGTAGCCCATTTCATTTTATTTATATATATATATATATGTGTGTACACAAACACACACACACACTATGGCATTTAGTTTATTTACTAATTTTTCACCCAATAAAAGGCCCATGAGCCACTACGCAAGGCAGAGGGTCACATAAAAGGAGGATATAGGGAGTGCAGTTTAAGAGGGTATGTACGAAATATATTGGTTAACATTGTAGTAATCAGGGAAGCATCCTCTTGGAAGTCTGTTTTCTGACAGCAATTCTTGTGAAGTAGCTGTTGCTCATCAGAATATTTTCCCTGAAAAACAGTGATAAAGTTCTGGGATCAGACTGCAAGTGTGTAATTGAATGACAAAATGGAAAAAAATAAATTGACACATTTTGGTTCTGTTTTTCCCATTTTTGTCATTCATTTCATTCACTCACATAGTTTCATTATAATTGACTAAAGTCTATCTTAAGTTTATATAATATTTAACAATATATTCAGCAAGCAAACTCTGTTGGTCAGTTTTAATTAAACTTGCTTAAATGATTTTTGCTACTTATATATATATATATATATATATATATATATACACACACACACACACACACACACACGTTTCATTAAAACTAAATGACAAGGTATTTCTGCTATTTTTATTGCCTTCTTCTATGCAAACAATAGATTTTTTTGACTTAGTGTGTGTAGAAATTGTCTCTATTAGCCATTTTCAAGAATTTTGCTTGTGCCATTTTTAAGACAGTGTATAAGTTTCTGAAATGCAGACATATTGTTAATTCTCAACTACAGCCAGAACATTATGGCCATGCTCACAGTTGAGGTTAAGAATTCTTTAAGCAATTTTTGTTTCAAGTTAAGCCCTTGGTAAGGACTTAAATTAAAAAAAAAGAAAAAAATAATTCTTATTATTTTTTGAGGTAATTTCACTTTTGGACTTTTTCTATAGAGTCTAAAAAAGAAACCTCTTGTTCACATACAAGAAAAAAATAAACGTTAAGGAAACATGTATTAGAGAGGAATTGCTACGCAAATACATATCTGTCTCTCTGTGTGTACATGTATATAAAGAGAACATGTTGAATTATACAATTCTTTATTTTTTATTTTTATGATAAGGTCTTCAGTTATTTTGGGAAGTGTACATTACATCTGGACATTTTCTACCCAAATTGAGTCCAGAAAAGAAATCTCTTGTTCACATTCAAGAAAAAAACTCAACATTGTTAAGGAATTGTCTATTCGAGAGGAATTGCTAACCAAATACCTATCTTTGTATGTATGTATTTTTATATATATATATATATATATATATATATATATATATATATATATATATAAAGAGAGTGAGGGTGTTGTATTGTCATACAATCTCTGATTCTTTTGTCATCTAATCATTAGGCATATACTTCTTGATGTTAAAAAACTGCATCTCATAAATGCATTTCTGTGGCATAGAGAAAACGTATTTTTCAAAAGTGTCAACCTGAAGAATTTTCGACCTTTCATCAATCATTCTGTATTTACTGACAATCAGAAGTTGGCCTCCTAGCAACCTGAGACAGTCTTCTATCCAACATGGCTAGCAGCAGTAATGTAGATAATGCCTGTTTTGATCTGCCAGAGACAACAGCTTGATTACCCCTCTCAAGTCAATTTACAGTGGCAGCTGATGAAGAACTCTCACTGCTTTCATGCTTACCCAGTTACCAGAAACAAGTTTGAAACCGTGAAGGGCGGGGAAGTAAATGAATAAAAATAAACAGAATTACCCACAGCTCCTATGTTTTTTGTCTTGAACCATTTTGGTTTGCAAAGAGATTTTTCTTTGAATTTCATTTATCTTTTTTCTTTTAGTTTAATGAACAAGAACAATTCTGTTGTGAAATAATTTTGTGATAATATTCAGTGTGGTCTGTTCAAAATTTGATTTTCTCTAACTGCAAGCCGGTGTAAATTAAATTTAATCACCATGGTTATAGGATGAATGCAAGTTCAAATTTCATTGGAATCTATTTCTTTATTTTGACTTGACATTCCTGGAAGAGAGGATAGCCAATATCATATGTCTTTTTGGAATTCAAGTAATTTGAAATTATTGCTAATGAAAAATAAAACAAATGAAAGGTAGAGTGGTGGCAATATTGCTATGAATTTGTGCTTCTAGGGTAAAATTCCAGATTGGTTAAAGCATCATCCATGAAAGACGAGCACCCTTAAGATAAAATACAAATTCAAGCTTTGTCAGATGCTACTTCTTTCTGTTTACCTTAATTTTAATGATCACTGCTAAGTTAATGTTGAAAATTGAATTTGAAATGAAATTGATTGATTGATTTTTTTTTTTTTTGCTGATCAACCCTTTTTGCAGGTTATTTAAAGCTGGAAAATATTTTTTTTTTGTATTGTAAGAACTTTTGGAGTTGATTTACTGATACAAGTCTTAATCATTAACCCATAGCTGGGGGGAGAATAGGTGTATTCCTACCCTTTCCCAAGAATATTTGTATGTAGAGGAATATAACAAACCTGACTGGAATTGGAACTTGATTCAGCAATTTCCAATTCTGAGCCGTTATCCATTCTATCACGCTAACTGCACATTCAGGCTTATGGCACTTGGTATTCCCAAACAGTCACCCATCTAAGTACTTGATGTTACTTAACTTCTGTGATCGTATGAGAACCTGTGTTTCAACATGAGAACCATAAGCCAATTGAAATGAAAAACCAACAATAAGATGGAAAAAAATGATGCCTCAAAAATGAATAATCTTATGGAGATTTGTATGATCACAGCATCTTCAGCCTTGTATTAAGTTCACTTAATACAAAGCTCAAGATCCACTCAAGGTAGAGGATTACTGAATGAGGTATGTGACACAAACAAAAGGGGAGGTAAAAAGAAGGGATTATGATGATAAGTAGGATTAGATAGTAATCGACCCTTCACATGAAAAGGTTAAGATTATACTATTCAGGGAAATATCCACATGGGAGTTTCTTCCACAAAGTAGCAGTTCTTGGTGAGGAAAAGCTGTTTGAGTGTAAGTTCCTCTTTACAACTAAAATACAAAGAAATTATGACTCCCTAGAGGTTCCATAACAAATCCTAGCTGTAAAGTCTGAATTGGTGGAACTAGAGTGTAGCTAATCTGAATTATATTTCGTAAAATATATCTATTGGATGCTTTGGTACACATCATCAGTGATGTTTCTAACTGAGGTTAATTGAATATAATTAATTGGATATTTTATTTTAATACTTTTCCGCAAGAAGAAAAAAATTATGTGCAGTATCTTTTTTTTTTTTTTTTTTTTTTTTTTAATCATTTTACACTAGGAATGGGGACAAAGCCACTAAGACACAAGGCAGAGCATGAAAGAAACTAAGAAAATGTTGAGAACAATAAAAGTAAAACAGAAGGTGGCAATTGATGTTGCATGCACATTTTTGAAGATTGTAGTTGGCAGGAAAGCAAGGAACTTGAAGAGAGTTCTACACGTGAAAAATGTGAGAGAAGAAAATTTTAGCATAGCGTTTATGATTACATTTAACAATTTTAGTGGTAACCTGATGAGCCTGAGCTGCTAATCTTGTATTGAACTTAAATTTGTAATGGCTAGGTATCATAGAGGAAAGTTCACCAGAACAATTACCTAAAAATATTTATAAAAAATCAAACCAGTAACCTGTATTACAGCAGTGGGAAATTGACTGAAAGTGAGATGCCAGGTCAGTACCAATGATATTACGGATTTTTGTTTGGATTTTGTCAAGAATCTATATAGATAGATAGCAGAAGCATCAGACCAGATGAGGCAGCAATATTCAATGTTGAAAAATTATAATAGTATTTCAGTTTTTCTTAAAGTGTTACTATTTTGGGACATAATACACATCTGCCAACCTTAAAGACGTTCATCTTCCCTGCCGTGACAGGTTTTTTGGCTGGTCATTGGAGTTTTTCATGTGAATAGTACGAATGGGAAACAAAATGATTATTTATGAACGGATTCACGCTTACTCTTTGGATCAGAGCATCTGTGATTCGCCTACATTTGTGTTTCAAATAGATTGTCTGAGGCAAAGATTCTCTTTTGGAGAAAAATCCACCCAGAACTTCCTAATTTCAACCACTGCTTTTATTGAGAAAACTTCCTCCCAACCCTTGATTTAGGCTGCAAGTATTTAGGACTAAGTGGTTCATTGCTGAAATTATTTCTTTTTAAAATTCTAGCCATCTCTTTGTATTCCAACCAATCCATCTATTCGAAACTCACACTTTCTGGCAACCAGCCTAGAATCAGTGTGCAGTACTTGTGCACTGTCAAATGTGTTACACACACACATTTTACTTGAAGATTGCACTGAGGTGTGCAATGTCAATTCTTCTGGCCACACTGTCTATAAAAACAATCTTTTGTTTTTCCTGAGAAAAATACAATTTGTACATAAATAACTTTAAGAAATCTGCTGAAAATAGGATATAGAAAGGTATCAATAAAACTCTTAAGTAAATTATTGATATATATATATGTGTGTGTGTGTTTTAGGATATTACATCGAAAACATCAAAATTGCTACACAATTGCAGTTGTTTATCTCATGAGGTGATTGTAAATTACTTGGCGAGTGAACGATTTATTTAGATTTAATAGCAAAATAAAACCTCTTTTATGAAAAAAGAAAAAATGGGGTTATAAGGTTTGCGAGCTTTACTCAGATCAACCAATCAAATATGACCTCTACATTAAATTTAACCTAATATTGCTCTACTTTGTATTGAGCCCTCTTTTAAATTAAATGTAATGAATTTTGGAATTATAACCTGTTTGTTTCTCATCTTAACTGGAGATATATATAGAAGTAAACACTCAGAGGTGACAGGATGTTTCATGCTAGACGCAATCATCGGCCTGACGATTGCATCTAGCATGAAACAGCCTGTTGCTTCTGAGTGTTGACTTCAATATTCACTTTTATATTTATATCTGCATACGCTCTATCTCTGATATTTAGCACTTTATCCCATAAATGTAGCACCTTAAAACTATATTTCTTCATATATATATATATATATATATATATATATATATATATATATAAAAAAAAAGACAATAGGAAAATTGTGTAGTTTTACCTGATATCTTTTGTCCAATGTGGACTTTTTCAAGACAAAAAAAAAATGCAATGAATTTATTGAAACATAGTATCTATAAATAAAAAACAAGATGTCATTAGCAACTAGAAGAATTTAGAAATGCTGTTGTATATTCATTTGGTCAACTGAAAAATTACATCAATTTTTATATTTGACAAGAATATTTTCACATGTAGAAATGTTGTGTTGATGGATTCAACCATTTTCTTTTGATTTCTTATATTTTTTATGTAAATTGACTTGGGTGTTTAGTGATTCTGTTATGAAAGGTGAGATTGGGGGGTGAAACACCTGGGGCCTAGATTAATTGGATAATATTCAATGGCAGCACTCTTGAGGATTTTTCTTCTGAGTGAATTATTTTCTTTTTTTAAAATCAAAATTGTGGTTGAATTTATTTCTTTGTATGATTAGATGTTAAATTGTTATTTATGAGGCCTCTCTTGTGCTTATAGATGCATTTTTTAAATTTCTAATTTTAAATTTTTATACACACACACACACATATATATATATATATATATATATATATATATATATATATATATATATATATATATACTCTCCCGTCGAATTTGATGTATTTATGGTCAAGCAGATCAGTTCCTAGGAAACTGACAGCCAGACACCAGCACATATGATTTGATTATAGTGGTGAAGGTTTCGTGCAGGACCATCCACACTTTTTGAAGGGCTGAATACAGGGCCCTGTGCACTACATGCCACAGGGTCCCAAAACGACCCTCTGCAGGTTTTGAATTCAGATTTGTCCTTCTCCTAGACCAGTTGCCATCCAAGGCTATAGAACCCAGTCTGTCCTGCAATTTACCCATAGCTGGAGGGAGAAGAAGAGGATTCACACCTTTCCCAAGGGTATTGGCACGTAAGTGAATGTAATGGATTCCATTGGAATTCGAACTTGGCTCTCCAATTCCTCAATCCAAGCTGCTATCCATTACCCCCACCATGCCTCCTCCTTTTATATATATATATATACATACATACATACATACATACACACATATATATATATATATATATATATATATATATATATATATATTAAAGGTAACAAATTCATTGGTATATAAAATAGTAATAAAAATATTAAAACTGATCCACGAAAAAGAGCTCATTGTATTTATTATTGCAGAGTAAAATAATTAATAAACAATAAAATCCCAAATCGCATCATATGAGTTGATTTTAGATTTTATTGTTTATTAATTATATATATATATATATATATATATATATATATATATATATATACACACACATTCACTCACTCACTCACTATGTTCATTTCCACATGACATAATTGGAAAAAACGAGATAAAATAAAGCGATGAAAGAAGAAAGATATAGGCTAAGAAAACTAGAAAAAAATGAAAATGGGGAGATGAAAACAAAAAAAAAGGTTTAGACACAGGCTTTTTCGTCTTGAGTTTTCTTACTCATTTACTGTTTAAAGTAGAGGAAGCTTTATTTACTGCCTTTTTATACTGAAGCTTGTCTAAGATTTTACATACAAATGTAGTTAGATATTACTGTATTAATATAGATTAGTTCAGCTTGAAGGGGGCAATTCAACCAGGCATTGCCTCTCCATTGCACTTAAAGGGGTATGGTCAGGGTTTATCCTTTTGAGATGTTTGACTTTAAATAAAACATCTACATTTATGTGTGCGAATAAGAGAGTGGATTTACATATAGAGAGAGATAGCTCACTAATTACATTATTCATTCTGTCATCCTCATCCATGAAGAAGGCTAGAGCGTACAATGGCCAAAACATTGTAATAAATATGGCGACAAAGATGAGGACAACAGTCCAAACAATGTAAATAGTATACATAATACCTCATCTCAGAAATATAGACAGATACTGAAAGGCCGAACCATAATAAATATGGCAACAAAGATGAGGACAATAGTCCAAATAATGTAAATAGTATACATAATACCTCATCTCAGAAATATAGACAGATACTGAAAGGCCGAACCATAATAAATATGGCAACAAAGATGAGGACAATAGTCAAATAATGTAAATAGTATACATAATACCTCATCTCAGAAATATAGACAGATAGAAAGATAATAAATATGGCAACAAAAGATGAGGACAATAGTCCAAATAATGTAAATAGTATACATAATACCTCATCTCAGAAATATAGACAGATACTGAAAGGCCGAACCATAATAAATATGGCAACAAAGATGAGGACAATAGTCCAAATAATGTAAATAGTATACATAATACCTCATCTCAGAAATATAGACAGATAGAGATAGTTAGTAGGAACTGTTAATCTTTCAACTGTGTCCTTGGGCATAATCTTGTTGGTAAAAGTTGGTAGATGATTGGCAACAGTTCCTTTGAAGTCACTGGCAATAAAGCGAATCCTGAAGTGAGTGTGTCTGCTGACATTTGAGTTGCTGATTTTGCTTATATTTTCTTATCGAGAGGCTACAAGCTGAGGACTTTTGAAAACCCAAATAGAGTGATCTGATTGGTCTATTATTCTTCCTCTATATAGTGTGTGTGTGTGTGTGTGTGTGTGTGTGTAGCCTATGGTACTTTTGTAAATTCCTTGCAGATTCTAAAATAAAATATGATCCCAGTATTCCTGATGGTGATGATTTGCAAATAAGGTATAATTCAAAAGATATGTAGGTCAAATCTTTGATCTCTTATTGAAGCCACAGGAACCAAATTCAAATCCTGCTCTCCAGAGGGTAGCTTTTCAGCAAAGCACATTCACTTCTCAAATGATCTTCTTTTCATAGAGAATTTGTAATGCTGCTTAAATTTGCCTGTGAGCCGAGGACCAGAGAATTAATATTGATGACTAAATCCTCAGATTTCAAATCTTAAGCTTTTCTTACTGATCTGTATCTTCTAGTCTTGTGTCTTACTATCATACGACCGAAAAATGGTTTCTTTTCAGACAAAATTGTTGGCACTATTTAAATAAACTAGTCCACTTGTTTAATAAAAAAAAAAAAAAAATGGAAAATATGTTTTAATATTTTTTTTTATTTAGATTGGCATTCTTTAGGTCTTCCGTAGGCCACAGCACTTGTCAGAATTGAAAAAAATATTTTTTATACGTTATCAGTTTAGAAGAGGTCTTTTGTTCATAATAGTTATACAGTATAAAATTGATCCCTGACTTTGAAGAGTTATGGGGACTGTTTGAAAATTCACTTTGAAACTATGCTTACATAATTAATATTTGAATACATATTTTTTTTTTTTTTTTTTTTTTACAAATGGATATATACTTTTTATGTGTTTTATTTTAAGAAAATATTTTAAACAGTAAGAATTGTCTGGCAAAATAAATTTTGTTAGTTTTGATTTCTTTTTTTTTTTTAAATTTGTCATTAAAGAAAAAACAGATATATAGTAAGTTCCTGACCTATGACAATTTGTAGTTATAACACAATATCCATTAATCCTGTTTTGGCTTACACCGTTTGCCACATACATACAAAGCAAACAGCGTTGCAAGAGAATACACCATCATACATCCTAGAATGAATAAGACAGCATGGATAAGTTCTTGATTGTACGACACATTGGATTGTGAGTATTTATTCATGAAAAATCACGGGTATATTCTAACTTACACAAAAAAAAAAAAAAATCATTTTATGTTGGAATGGAACTCTATGGTAAGTCGAGGGCCTCCTGCATATATTTTTAATTAAAGAATAGATTTTTCCAAAAAGTGCAAAAATTACTTTTCTTTCAGGGGGGACAAATTCTTCAGCTATTTCTGAAGAATATTTATCAAGAGTATCCATTTATTCTTCATTTAAGTTAAATATTTAGCATACTCCAATTTTTGTGCATATGCTTTTGGAAACAACTCTACTAAAAGCTTTAAAAAATGATTAAAAAGAAAAAAGGTTTTACAGATTCTGGTGGGGGGGGATGGAACACGGATATCAATGACATAATCACGATTTCAAACATTACATTTGTAAAGAAACTGTTCTTTTCTGATAACTGTTTCAAGTTAGGGATCAATTTTACACTGTATCCCTATTATGAACTGTTGTGGCTTTGTTAGGGCAAGAAAAGAAGAATTGAGTTAAACAAATATATTAACAGAAACAGTAATACAAATGAACATTACAGCAAGAATGTTCAGTCCAACTGTCAGAGCTGACTGCTGGAAATTTCCCTCTCCAGAAGGCAGTACCTGCTCCTATTTATAGTTGGGAGAGTTCATGCATGTGGGGGTAAATTACCATAACATTAACTAAATCCCCTTATTTTTATGAGTTACTTAGTCTAATTAAGCAATGCCCAATTGTTTATTTATACAGAACTGGTGGGTAACTGAATAACAAAAGGAAAATAAAATCCTTTGAAATGACTTCTCTGAAATAAATAATGATGTTTTTACAGATGAAATCCTATATATATAAGGGAAGCTGACAAACTATGACAAATGTCCATCCTAGTTATACATCAAAAGATGATGTAGGGATACCTAACTTTAAATTTTAAATTCCTGGCACATTCATGTATCTAGAAGTACACGCTAATCAGCTTTATTCTGCTTTCTACTGCTTTTTTGCTGTTGTTTTTATACAGAATTCTTAAGATTCAACTCGCTAGATACAGCCAACAGTTCTATTCTAATAGTTTATTTTCTTGCTTCCCTGCTGCCTACAATCTTTAAAAATTGAAATGCAATGCCAATTGCTATCTTCTGTCTTTCCAGAATTTTGATTTTTTATTGCCCTTTCTCTTCATCATCATCCACTTGACTTTTGTAATCCTCGGGCAGATCCGAATGCAGAAGCCACACTAACTCTTTTCCACAATGGTCTATTAACAGAAGCCATCAACAATTCTGGTATAGTCATAGCTGTCCATTTTTTAACATTGTCCAACCAGTTTTTGCATTGGCACTCTCCTATGTCCACCTTCAACGGTGCCTTGTATGATGGTCTTGTACAGGCTGCTGTGCCTTGTATGATGGTCTTGTACAGGCTGCCGTGCCTTGTAACGTGTCCAAACTACGCCATTTTTCTCCATTTGACAGTGATGAGAAGAGGTTCTTGGTGTCCCACAAAACTTTCAAACCTTTTCCGCACAAATTCATTGGTTTTCTCTTCCCAATAGAAAATGCCAAGGAATTTTCTCATGCATTTATTTTCAAATGTTTAGATCCTTCTCTCTTAAAAATTTTTAATAGTTATTCATCATCATAAATATCATCATCTCCTTGACTTTATAATCACAGGGCAAATCTAAATGCAGAAGCCACACTAACTCTTTTCCCCAGCGGTCTATTAACAGCAGCCATCAGCAATCCCGGTCATAACTGTCCATTTTTTAACATTGTCCAACCAATTTTTGCATTGGCGCCCTCTCCTACATCCACCTTCAATGGTGCCTTGCATAGGCTGTTGTAAACCATGCCATTTTTCTCCTCACTTTTTACTAAAATTTTCTCATTCTCTTTTGTTCCCAGTAACCTGTTGTGTCCTTAAAACCTTGCTGGGTGTAAAATGATTTTAAAAAAAAAAACATATCAGTTTGGTTCACCAGCATCATATATGATAATCATATCTTAATACTTTGTCATTTGAACTATAATTGCAAATTGTGATTTTTAACTTTCTTCATATACTGAATGTAACTTTTGAAGCAATTTTGCTTTTTTATTTTTTTGTGAAGTTGAAAATACCGGTAAGGACAATCTAAATAATGTTTATTTTACTATATAAGAGATCTTTGCTTTTTCACTAAGAGGGGCTTTGTGGGATAGGCTCTATTTTGTCAATGTTCTTAGTTGTTTATGATTATGTTGTCTGCTGGATATTTCAGTTTTTTGTTGTTTTTTTGTTTGACTTTCAGAAACCTGCATCCTGTCAAAAGTTTATAAAAACGTGTATTCAAAATATGAGGCTAAGTAAAAGTTATGCTTTTCTTTTGAGCCAATGTATAAATCAATAAATCAATACCTACATAGTCATGAAGTTAATACTGTTTAATAGTAGTTATATTTGGTTACATTTTGTACACTAACAATCATTATGAGATAAGAGTAGTATTTACTACAAATTGTAATTTCTAAAGAATTAATGGATTTATTTTTAATCTGATATTTTTATTAGTTCATAGATTATTTTAGTGGATACATATACATTCCTAGTAAATAGAACTTTGCTCGTATGTGATGTTCTCCATGACTTGGCCATCTAAAATACACTGATCCAGACTGATTTCTCCAATAAAAGGAGGTGCAAGTTTGAAACCCTGCCAGAGGTTTTCTCAACTGTGCAATCTGGTAGACATAATAAACACTATTTAAAAAATAGAGAGAGACATCTATTCAAATACAGGAATCCACAAAAAAGTAACATTTGAAGTAACAAATTTTAATTAAAATATATAGGTAATTCCATGTAGAAATTATTATATATTAGTATACATAGGTACATCAATAAGTTTGCAGCCCAATTGTAAAAAAAAAAAAAAAATATTCCCATGTGGATGCTTCTCACAAAACTACAATCTTAGCCTCTTCAAGTCTAGACTCAATTGTCATCTATCTACCATATCCTCATAATCTTCCTATTTCCTCCTCTTGCATTCATATCATGCAACTCACAGAGTAGCCCTCTTCCTTGACAGGCTCTTGGGCCTTGATTTTGGTGAATATCTGTTGAAAAAATAAATCGTTTTTCACAAGAAATATTATTCAGCATCATCTTTTTTTCTTGCCAATGCACTTATTTAAGAATATTAATATGATTGTTACTCTCAACAATAACAAACTGATATATCAGGTTACCATGGAAGAATAAAAAAGACACCATGTGTAATAACATGGCCGCAATGGTCATAGCTCTAACTTGGAAGCTTTCAGCTATTATCGCATGGAGGCAGCTTAGCATTGCCACTTGTCCAAGAGAGCACGCAAACTGTTTCTCAAAATGTACAGTTCTTCTCTTGCTGGATGGGAAAGCTACAGTCATGGCTGACTTAACACACGTGTTGTTTATTAGGGGAAAATGAAACCATTTCATGACAGCCTTATCACAGCTCATATTCCTTGTCAGAACAATCAAACATTATACAGTGAACAATTCAAATACCTTTGTCAGGCTATGCACTTATTGATCTTTCTATTTATTCAGTGAGTTTCTTGCTTGATTATTGATTGTGCATATTTTTTCCTCTCTCTGAGGATAGAAATACCCCCCCCCCGCCCGCATTTAAAATTGTCTTACTTTTTATTGTTGACAAAAATTATCCATTTCTTTTATCTCTCATTTTTGACGGCCAGCCCAATGCTTTTAATATGTGAACTTGTGAATTTTGTGCTTTGTTTATAATTAAGCCATATTTGTATTGACAAGCTTATAGGTTCATAGAAGAGAATGGTGAGCAAAGGCTTATTAAAAGTTTTCATTCTCTGATATTTGGAATTGAACTAAGAGCTTCATAGTTTCCAGTTTAGTACTTTAACTGTTGAATTATAATCTGGAGTTGTTTGTTGTAGATTTACTTAGTAAAACTATTCAATTTAGTAAGCTCTATGAAATAACAAAAAAAAAACAAATAATCTTCAATGTTCATAATTTAAGTAAAATTATAATTCTGCTTGTTTTTTAGTTAATCAGCATTTACATTATGGTCAGTCTAAACCATTGTCTTAGAAATGATTAAAGATATCTTACTGGAATTCTCCAATGTTTTTATAACACTATTGGACTCTACATTGAGCATTAAGAATGTATAATTACTCTCCAAGCTTAACAGAAGTATTGTGTTGAAATCAATCATAAACAAAAATGACATGTTTGTCATTAATCATAGCTAAGGATCAGAATCTTATGAATTATTGAAATAATATATATATATATATATATATATATATATATATATATATATATATATATATATATATAATTCTAGGATTGTTTTCCAACTTATTCAAGATGATCTTCACTCTCTCTAACCTAACTTTCTGTCCTGGAGTAATAAGGTGCAATTTCATTTTCAAGTTTTTTTTCACTGCTCTTTAGATTCTCGTAGCTGAAACTCCTCTCTCATGTGCCAAACATCTTATGGATTGAGTTGGATCTTTTCCCATTGATATCTTTAGCTCTAAGTTGAAATGATGATCCCTCTTCCTGTTGTGACCTCCTGATCCAGTTTTCCTCTCTACTGTTCCTTCTTTTTTAAACTTATTCACCGTTCTTGTGATGGTTCTTGAATGGACTTTGAAGATGGACGCCAGAGTACAAATGTTGGTACCATTACTGAAGGCCTGAATGATCTTTCCCCCCTCCCCCCACCACTGCTCAATTTGGAAGACAGTGAATCTGACATAAAACAATATTAACCTGCTCTCTTTTTAGCTGAATAACTCTAGGGGTTTTTCATTGATTCTTATGAAAAATGATGTCATGATGGATAAACATCATATCTGAAAACCTGTAAAAAAAGAAACTCAATTAGTTTAGTGTTTTGTTTTTTTAGATATTAAGCATTTTGTGGGATGGATAATTATGCGGTAACATGATTTGGACAATTTTGCTGTTACAGCCAGTATATATTGTAGACAAACAATACACTTGAACATGTTTTTAGAGGAATGGCCATTGCTATTGCTTTTATTACAAACGCATTTTTCAGCTGCTTGTTTTCATGGGTCAACTTAAGCTGAAATCATTGTCATGAATTTGTGTATGTTTTGAATTTTTACTCCAGTGTTATTTCCAAGCCATGCTTTTTTCCCAAGCATTTGGTTACCTTAATAAGATTATTTCTTTTACTGTTGCTTACTTGTCATTTGATGTGAACATCTGTCATCTGGTCACACTGCAGATTATGGTTAGTTTTATTTGAGATCTTTCCACAAATTAAGTAATGAGTACAATAGTCTGTAAAAATTAATTTTCTGGGGAAATATTTAAAACTATGCATCTAAAAATATTAATGGAAATGATCCTTACTCATATTTTTTTTTTTTTTTTAGTAGAATAAAAATGTTACAATTTTCTTTCTTTTTTTTTTTTTTTAACTTTAGCCCTTGAATAACTTTAGTTGTGAAATTCATGGAGTCCCGAAAGGATTGTTGAAAAGTATGAATATCTGATGTTAGGACAATTGATATGTCTCAAAATGCATTGAAAATTAAACAATAAAAGTTGATTTTTAAAGGGATTTTCTAAAATTGCAATTGGAATGCTGATCACATGAAAATTCTCTTTTTTTTTTTTTCATTCTATGGTAGCCTGTAAAGATCAAATTGATTTCTGTATCAAATGATACCAAATTTGGGCTCCTTCATATTGCTGGTTATAAGATAGGATTTTAGAAATCTGCAAAAAAAAAAATAAAAAATTACAGATTCCTAGTGTTTCTAATTGATTATATGACAAGTGTTAATATTGTATTGAAATACTGTTCTACCTGATTGCAGGCACATTCAGGCTGTAAGCATGTAAACCTTGCAGGAGTATTTGAGCATTTCCGCACAGTGTTAAAGATGTGTTGGGTAAAATTATAATCTGAGATGAAGTATTGTCAATATTCTTTCCAATTATTTATTTGAACTAGCATCTTTATCTTGATTGTTTGCCATCCAGTGTTTTATCTGAATGTGTTCATCTTTAGATTAACTGTATCAGGTAATTGTTGAGTTTTGTCTTCTTTTTATGTTTAGGAGTAAAGGTCAAATTTCAGTACCAACTTTATTAGAGCAATTTATGGATATGAATATTCATATAACAGTATTAAATTTTTAATGATTGTTGAAAATGGGTGGTGTATTTGTCAAATATTGATTTGATCTCTGTCTATATTTCTGAGATGAGGTATTGTAATTATTTAAGGACACATGGCCTAGTGGATAAAAGAATTATCTGGTTGAATCCAGTGACTTGACCCAAAGACTTAAGAGTTCAATACCTGGCTACAGCTGAGGTGAAAAAAACTTGGACAGTTGAGTTAAAGGGAGATAACTGATACTGAGACATCTGGAAGAGGCACGGCATGTGGAACTAGAACAATCTACATCAGTGGATGAAATAAAAGTTTCCATTCAAAAGAAGGCCGGAGTGTACAAACATTGTGAAGATGGCAACAATGCTGAGAACAACAGTCTGAACAATGTAAATAGTGTAAATAATTAATTTGATCCTTATAGGTTACCATAGAATGAATAAAAGAGCATTTTCATGTGATTCAGTCAGTTATGTGCCATGCGTGATACACACTTAGACAATCATGTATCTTTTGATACATGACTGACAAGGCAGATTTTTTTTCCCACAGTAGGTTGCCATTTCTTTCTGTGGTAGACAAGTTGCCATCCAAGGTTATAGAACCTGGTCTATCCTGCTATTTACCCATAGCCGGAGGGAGAAGAGGATTCATACTTTTCCCAACTGTATTAGCATATAAGTGAATTTAATGGATTTGACTGGAATTTGAACTTGGCTCTCCAATTCCTCAATCCGAGCTGCTATCCATTATTCCACCATGCCTCGAGAGTCACTTGATTTAATTTAATGATTTAAAATAAATTTGCTAAATCAATCATTAAAATCTAATATGTGATTTCTTATATTTTCTGCAATGAAAACTTAAAAATACAATAGATGATGGCATACTGAAAGATATTTTTTGGCAAAACCAATATTATGAAAAATAAAACATCATTCTAAAAAAATCTGCCAAGATAATCCTGTTAAAATGTTAGATAATCTGTTTTTATTTAACCCTAAGATACCTGTGCTATCTTTTAAGATACCAATCCAGAAACTAAATAGTAATAGACATTGATTTTCCTGAGCTGAAAGAAAACTCTCCTGCAAGTCACAAACGCTTGTAGTGGTACATATGATAGCAAGCCTCACTGCAATCTAGTGGACAACTGTGAAGATGGCCAAGTGGCATTTTTTTTATATCAGTGGTTCCCACCCACTTGTGCCCTCCTCTAATATTTAATTCTTACATATTCAACATTTTACTGCAATTCACGTGAAGGAAGCTTAAAAGGCCATTAACTTGGTCTCTGAACAAGCCTCCAAAGACCATGGCATCCATGAAAGAGAAAAATTAAAAAAACAAAAAGACATTTAAATATATATAGTTTCAAAACCTATATAATAGAGAACTGAAAGGCAGAAATATAAAATATTTGAATGAAAGCTTATTCTTTAATATACTTTGATCATTTTAATTCTGAAATAATATTGCAAAATGAAATTTGAGTTCACGTTAGTATAGTAAGCTGAAGAGTGCACCTCCTACATATGCCCCACCAAAATATTACCATGTCTGACCGGTGGGGCATGTACCCCATGTTGGGAATCATTGATTTATGTAAATCAGGCTTTCTAGATTTAAAATAATAAGATTTAAGTAAAAATGCAAGTTGTTAATTTAGCATAATGTCTTATAATGTTAATAATTTTTAATTAATAAAATAATGAAAAAGTATTTTATGGGCTGATTATTAATATAAATAATAACTATTTCATATGTCATTGTTACTTCCAATATTGCAAAAGATAGTAAAGGAAAAGAAGAAAGGACTAAACATCAAATTGGAAGAAGACATGGTTGTTAGCAAAAGGAACAGCTCAACATGCAAATTACAAATACCTAAATCAAACAAGTACAACAATTTAAATATCTGAGAAGTGTTTTAACCGAGGACTGAAAATGCGACGCTGAAATCCGATGGTGTATTGGAGTAGCAAAAGATGCCTTCCAAAAGCTAAACAAAATATTATGAAAATTTCATTAGAAACAAAGAAAAGAGTACTGAGCTGTTATGTCATAACAGTCCTCCTATATGGCAGTGAGGGCTGGACATTCTCTTCAAAGATGAAGAAGAAACTTGAGGCAACAAAAATGGGGTTCTACAGAAGGATGCTGAGAATATCATGGACTGGAAATGTCAGCAATAATAAAATAAATGCAAACAAAAAGGACACTTATACTTAGAATTAAAAAGAGAGTTTGTTTTCCTAGAGTACATAACAAAGAGCACTTGGAAAATTTGATAGTCACAGAATCAATTGAAAACAAAAGAGACAAAGAAAAACAGTACATAATGTCCCTAGAGAGTTTTAGTAAATGGATGGCAGAACAAGGTTTAGGAGAGATAGCAAATAGAAAAAAACAAAGCGCTACAAAAATAGGAAAATTGTGGAGAGCCATGATCACCTACATCCTGAAGGGACATGGCGCATAGAAAATAAATTATACTTATTAGTTAGTGAGATAAGAAGCAAATTAATATTAGATGACTTTACTATAACTGTATATGGGGGTATGTCTTTTCAGTTACATCAAGTACAGTGTAATCTCAGTTCTCACTTGTTGAACATATCAGTTTTTGAACAGAAAATTTGAGATGAAAATGCTTCGGTTATCAAACAAAATTTTGGTTCTCGAACAAGATTGTCGAACTAAGTTTATCTGAATGGAATAATTTCTGATTTGACTGCTGTGTTGTATACATTCGTGTGTTGTGGCATGCTTTTCTTTTCTACTTTTATTGTACTGTGACTTTTTTCTCTACATTAATTCCTATTGGAAAAATAGTTTCAGATTACAAACAGCCTTCAGTAATGAATCAAATTTGTGAACTGAGGTTCCATTGTAATCATCACTTCATATTAATTCTACTGTGTTTATATTGGTAAGTTTGTGATTGAGTGTTATTGCCACTGTGTTTATGTTGGCAGGTTTAGTACCACTCTGATTGCATTAGTATTGCGGTGTCAGTGAGTACCACTGCATTTGTTTTGGCAGTGTAGTGACAAAATTATTTTTGTCTTTTAATTAGTTGCTGCTGAAAAGAAATTTACACATCATTTGGAATTTAAATAACATGATGATAATTTTTATTTGATTAGAATAGAGGGTAAAGGAAACCTTTTTTATTCATTTTTTTTTAAATGTTCAATGGTTATCTGTGATAGAAAAGCAAGAAATGTTTGACAGAGAAGATAATAACTTCTCTGTTGTCAACCATTAAAGGTTGACAATTTCTTATTTAAAACTTTGTAAACAGTGGAATAATGGATAGTGGCTCAGATTGAGAAATCTGTGAACCGAGTTCGAATTCCAGTTGAATCTATTAGATTCATTTACATGCTAATACCCTTGGGGAAAGGTATAAATCCTCTTCTTCTCCCCAGCTATGGGTAAATAGTAAGACAGACCGGGTTCTATAGCCTTGGATGACAACTGGTCTACTGCAGGAAAAAATTTGCCTTGTCAGTCATGTATCACCTAAGCATGTATCATAACAGACTGCCTCCAATTGTATATAAAGATTTTACCATCGGGACATTTCATGTTAGAGGACTCATGAAAAGAGGAAAAAGCAGAAAATATTGCCTCAGGACATTGAAAGTTATAACTTTGATGTATGTTTTATCCAAGAAACTTGATATTAATATCAGAGTTAGACAGTACATGTTAATAGGTTTAGAAACGGTAAATATTATGGAAATGCGTTTTGTCATCAATACTAAATGGAAGCATATCAATAAACATTGGATGAACAACCATACTGAACAATAATGTTGAAAGAATTATCAATAAAATTTCAATATTCTCTGTAAAAACTTTGAAGAGCTTGCAAGATTTATTGCAATTTTGTGTGTTATCACAAGACAGAGATTTGGAAAGGGTTGTTTATAAAGTTGCTGATGATGAGAAATCATACTGATTTGTAGTGTGCCTTCAAGTCGAAACATCTTTTATGATTATCAAAATGGTTCCAGTCATTTAACATGGATAGTTAAAAAAATAAAATTACTTATTTATTCCTGTTATTTTATTTTGTTAGAGGGCATATACCAGTGTTAATTGAGACGAATCCATGGCAACTTGTGACTTTTAAACAGTCACTTAAAAAAGTGCTAATATTAGGTGATCTGAGTGGGATTCAAATAAAGGGTATGGGAGGAGATCTGTTAGTTAAAAAATAAATTTAAAAAATAAGCATAACCCACAGTAGTATAGCTAGGGTGGGGCCTGCCCCAGTCAACAATTTTATAGGGGCAACACTTTTGGGTCTGCTGTATAAGCCTCTATATAAAAATCATGAGAAGTGACTTTGTAGAAAATTTTAGTTTTCACTATAGAAATCAAGATGGTTTAAATTTTTTTTTTTTTTTTTTTTTTCTTTTTTTTTTTCTCCAAAATGTTAATTTTGTTTTTTGTTTAGCACTTTTAAAGTTTAAGCATATTTAGTGTGTTTAAAGCATATATGAGTATGTGAAAGTAATATTATAATCGTACACAAACTAGTTTGTTTTATTTTATATATATATATATATATATATATATATATATATATATATATATAAAAAATATTTTAAACTGAAAAATTTACTTACTGTAAATTAATATCCGTTATTTTAATTATTTTTAAACTGACTATGCAATTTTGTGGCCCTCGTCCACTCCTCATGCCTTAGTTGCATATTGCAAGTATACTCTTGAATGGATTAACGGACACATAAACGATCATCAGCATGCACACGTTACTAACAGTCAAAGAAAAAATGCAAATATACAACAAAAAAAAAAACGGACATTTAAAGAACATTTTAACCCTTGAGGAATGGATGTGGGCCATGAAACTATGTAGTCAGGAGAAAAATAATTAAAAAATTGGATATTAATTTACAGTAAGTAAAGTTTTCAGTTTTAAACAATTATTTACTCTCTTTTATATTTTGAATGTTGAGCACTTTTTACAAATTTCACCCTTTATATATATATATATATATATATATATATATATATATATATATATATATATATATATATATCCTCCTAATAATTTCTATCACTTGTATATCCTTGCTTGAACTGGTTTCTAATGCTCTGGATTGCATGGCTTGGGGATAGTAGTGGGGGCACAGTCCTATGGGTAAGGGAAACGTGGATGAGTTCCACCGTGGAACATGTGATCAAGCGGCGCTATATCAAGTCTAATTCGTTACCTCTTTGTCACCAAGGCCTGTTGGTACAGTTGGTATGACATTTGCCTGATAACCTAACTGTCCGTGTTTCAATTCTCGGTAGTGGATGTATACTACTGATGAGTCCCAAATATAGGACAAAACGGCCGTCCAGTGCTCTCTGCCTCTGTTGAGGTTTCTTCTAGACTCAATGAATTACTTAATTATAATTATCTCAAAGCCTAATAATTTCTATCATATATATATATATATATATATATATATATATATATATATTCAGTTTATACAACATTTTTATGAGTACAACTTATTAGAGTAAATGCTCTGATTTTAATTAAGCAGTATTAATTACATTTACTAGCTAAAGTGTTTGAGAAATTTTGTAGAAAATATGTGTTCCCCAGCAGGAATCAAACCTGTATCCCATATGAGCACCATTGTTTGGCCTGATTTACTGTTAACCATTCAGCTACAGAGAACTTTCCGATTAGCAAAGTCCAAATTACTGTTTATAAACACACATTTTCAATGATCTTTCTCGATATATCATTTCTGCTTCGAAACATAATGTAAACAATGACAACATATTAGATGAAATAGATTAAATCAGACAAATATTTTTAATATATTTTCTATTTATATGTTATTTTTATATGTATAAACAGAAAATATATTAAATATATTTGTCAGATTCAATCTATTTCATCTAATATATATTAGTGTGCACCTTATATTTTATATCATAAAGAAACAATTTATACAAAGAATTAAAAAGCAATGTTAATGTGATTAATGGAGAAATCACTTCGCTAATAGGACTTAATGAGATATTAACTTACTATCAATTCCTTGAATAATAAGATCCTTATATTTGAGTTTTTATCATGTGGAAGACACATTCCAAGTACTTTCAACAATTTTAAATTATCATCTTCAGGGTGCAATTTTCACATGCATAGATAAACAATAAGATGAAATATGTGTAGACCGAAAGATGTTTTTTTTTAAAATTATGCAATTTATTGACAGTTGAATATTTTGGAACGTGTGATACTGCAATGCTAGAGTTCTTGTTCAAATTGATCAAGAGAATTTTGTTTGAATTTTGAAAAGTTATAAGTCCACAAAATTTTCTTGTTATATATTCAATATATATATATATATATATAGTCACCGTATATATATATATAATATATTGAAATGTTGAAATGTCTGGTGGTGGCACTCACTCTAGCTATGCCACTGATAACCACTACTTTTTATTCAAGAAATAAAGATGCTAAGGATATTGTGGGCCGAGTTTGTGAGCAATGATGAAGTTTTGGAGAGGATGCAAACAAGGAGGAAGTTTATACTTAACATCAGTAGGAGGCAGCTGAGGTTACTGGGACATGTAATGATAAAGGAGGGCTTGGAGAATCTGATACTCACAGGGCAGATAGAAAGAAAGAAAGACAAGGGAAAGCAACACGTGACATACCTAGTGGGCTTAAGCAAGTGTATAACAGAATAGGGTCTTGGAGAAGTAGCAAAGAGACAAAACTTATTGGGAGCTCTAATGGATAGGGAAAAGTGGAGAGTCATTATCGCTTACGTCCTGAAGGGACATAGTACATAAAAGAAAAAGAAAAGTACTCTGATTATTGGATTACAAAGCCAACATCTGAATATCCATGTTTGAACCCCCCCCCCGCCATGATCCTAGAAATAAGTATGATTATTAATGATTAAAGTATGCTTTAAAAAATTGCCCCCTTCAACACCCCAAAAAACATAAGTATAAATGAATCATTAGTTTACTACTTTACTAATGTTTTTTTTTTTTTTATGCCTCTTGATTCCTTGAGAAAGATAAGGCTGTAACAACATCTCTCCAACAGATACAGTTCTGTGCGATCCTCTTGGCCCATGTCATGCTGGCTGCCTTCACCTCTTTGTCAACACTTCTGCACCAAGTTTGTTTGGGGGGCGGAGAAGAAAAATATATATTACCAGCTATACATTCTTTTTTTGAAAAATATTACCAGTGATACATATTTGAAAGAAAATTATTGCCAGAAATAGAATTTTTGAACAAAAATATTACTAGAAATAAATTTTAAAAAAAATATATTACCAACAGCAAAAATTTTGTAAGCATTAAATAACCCATTGAGATTGATATGCCGTAAAGCCAAAACAAACCAAGTTGTCCCACTTTTTGCTTCTCTTGTGGATTCCAGTCAAGGGCCTGCCTGGTGACACTTGAAGCAGACTTGCAGAGTGTGTGGTCGATCCAACTCCATTTCTGTTTCTTGATGTCAGTCTCATTTGGGGCTTGTCTGGTCCTGTACCTCAGTTGGTCATTGGAAATGACTTCCGGCCAAATGATATTTAGGATATTCCTGAGACATTGGTTGGTTGTTACTAGTAAATTGGGGAAATTAGGTTTTGTGATTGATAAGGCCTATTGTTTTATATTATTGATAAGGCCTATTGTTTTATATCATTGACGAAGTACTCTGATGTAGAGTAATGAATAACAACTTGGAATGAAAAATTGGAGAATCAAGTTGGAGGAATCCATCTCTTCTCCCCCCAGCTATGGGTTGAATATCAGGACAGACTGGGTCTTATAGCCTTGGTTGGCAACCAATCTACCACAGAAAGAAATGGCAGCCTACTGTGGTAAATCTACCTAGTCAGTCATGAATTGAAAGAAACATTATTGGCCATGAATCATATATAGCATTTAACTGACTGACTACCAAAAAACGTGGTGAATTTAAGAAACAAATTGGTTTCTTTAAAGAGGTCTTGAGAAAAATGGAAACAAAAAGGATACTTGTATTCCGAATAAGAAAGACAACTGAAATGGACACATAATGAGGAAGAAGGGCTTGGCTAATTTGACACTCACAAGACATATCAAAAGCAAAAGGGACAGCATGGCACCTGACAAACTTGTGTGAATGGATGGTGGAACAGAGGGATGGCAAAAAGACTGACATTACTAAGGGCTACAATGGATAGGAAGTTGTGGAGAGCCATGATTGCCCATGTCCTGAAGGGACACAGCACATAGAAAGAAAGAATGAAAATATTGATAGAAATGAAAATTCTTTCTTTCTCATTGTTTGTTTCTTTCTTTCCTTTTTTTTTTTTTTTTTTTTTTTTTTTTTTTTTTGATGACGTTAACTTAGCAACAAGCTGTTCAACTGTGACAGTGAAAAACCAGAACGAATGCGTTCATGGATTCACCCAAGCGTTCTGGCAGAATAAGGCTATTGTTTCTTTCTCAATGCCATTCATTTTCTTGGCTTTGTTCTGTGAATACTGAAGACTGGGATATTAGTCATAAAAAAAGGTGACTTTGTGTGATTTGTCCTTTCTAACCATTGAGGGCTTATGGCCATATCACATTGAAATACCAATTCCTGATACAATCATTGAAGCTATGTTGAGCCTGGTTAGTAGCTAGATGGGTGACTGCTTGGGAATACAAGGTGCTGTAAGCTTGGATGTGCAGATGGTTTAATGGATAATGGCTCAGAATTGTTAATCAGTGAGCTGAGTTCCAATTCAAGTTGGGTTCATTATATTCACTTAGGCACAAATATCTTTGGGAAATATATGAATCTACCACTTCTCCCCTCCCAGCTATGGGTTAATTAGTAAGACTTGTATCACTAAATCATTATTATCTAAAAAATAAAAAATTTTACAATCTAAAAATATTTTCTGTCTTTAAATAACCTACAAAGGGTTGATAAGCTGTAAAAACAAATCAAACTATTGAGTTTCTGTTCGTTATATCGGTTACGGCATTGTTCCTAGAAGACAAGTTTGCTGGATATGCCATTCAAGAAGTCTTTTCAGAATCTACTTTATTTTACTTTCATGCTGCTTACTTTAATAAATACAGGATATCCAACATTAAACATCACATCATAATTCTACTTGTTCCTCTGTTAGTAATTTAGCACTTACATTATACACTGTCATTACCACAGATAAATAATGGACCCTTCTCTTTTGATTGCTGGTAAAGACAAAATTAAGTAGTTTGGTTTCAGCAGGAAAAAAGAAATCATGCATAATAATAAAGAAAGGTAAGATAGAGGAAGTGATAGTGTTCTCATACATTTAAAGTCTGCTTTAGGGAAATGGAAAAGCATGTCAGTTTTTAATCTTATAATTTGAGCCTTCTTACTTCTTTGAATAATGACCTGCATTTATACTTATGTTGGTTATTGCAAGTTGTTAAATTCAAATATTTAATCAGGGATAATTTCTATGGTTTTTTTTTTTTTTTTTGCAAGCAGTTTATAATTATGATTCATCAGAAGAGTCAAATAGGAAAACTGTAAAATTTTCACAAGTTTCGACAAAAAGCAATAAGATGAAGTAAATTGATAAATTAAGAATATATATATATATATATATATATATATATATATATATATATATATATATAGCGTGTGGGTATATATGTTCTAATCACCTGAAGATCACAAGAGCGTGAAGCTTGAGTAGCAGCTCAAGCTGTCCTTTATTGAGTGCTTACGTCATGGAGCATTTTTTGGTCTGTCTAAATAGTCTTTGCATTAAGCACTTTAATTTACTCTGTAGATAGTTGTCTGCCATTTGGTCTTTTTTTTTCCCCTTTTTTTCTTTTCTTGTTTGTGACATTTTTTATCATGTCTAAGGTATTTGGTCTTTTGGTAAGTTGTCTGTTGGTCACACCAACATTGTTGGGTTCTTTAGTAGTTTCTCTCTCTCTCTCTATATATATATATATATATATATATATATATATATATATATATCATAATAAAAGATTATAATAAAAATATATTGAAATCACAACACAAAATCTTTCATGTTTCATTACTTTGATTGTACTTCAGGTGATGATTTACCATCACCTGAAGAAGTACAACCAATATTAACCATAATTTCAATATGTTTTTATTATAATCTTTTATAATAATATATTGATCTACTTTTGTATTGGGTACTTTTTTAAAAGTAAATGCTACAAACAGTAGAATTTTTACTCCATCTATTCTTTCTCTCATTTATTTATGTATGTATATATATATATATATATATATATATATATATATATATATGAGATGTTGAAAAGTTTTTTGATTGACTAAATAATTAAACAGAATATTTTTATGACTTGCTTAATCAGGCTTTGCAGTACATGCTTATATAATATATCAAATGTAATTATAATTGTTTTTTTCTGTAGTGTCTTACTTTTTATCCTACTAGTTATCTCCCTTTCACTAGTAATTTCAAATGGTAATATCTATATAAGCGTGTTAGAAAGCCAAGAGTTGAAAATTCCTACTCCATCAGAGAGAAGAGTCATAAGTAATTTCTTGTTTTTCGGTTCCAGTTAAGAATAAATTTGGAGTAGACTAATATACTTTAGTTTTTGCACAGCAGTGGCAGTGTACACAGTGGATTAAAGGAAAAATATTGTTCTCCTCCATGACAATGCAAGGCCACATGCAACAAGGATAACATAGGAAACAATCATGGAAGTTGGTTAGTTTCTTCTATCTCATCCACCATATTTACCTGACTTTACATCAACTGATATTTTTTTTTATTACCTTTTTCAATCAGTACAAAGCACTTAAATGGAGAAAAATTTCCCTAATGTAAGCCAGATTTAAGATTTCATCAAAAGGTTTTTTGTATTAAAACCTGCAGAATTTTACTCAAAACATATTGAAGAACTGCTTGATAAGTGGCAACAAGTCATTACAAATAATGGTGAATATCCATGGAAATACCGCCTACATAGCAGTAAAACATTAGCTTGATGAAGGCATCATTGCCACTAATGTTTTACCATTATGTGGAATGTATTTCTGTCACACCCTGTATAATTTAAAATATAATTATACTTTATTTTATTATGAATGTATTTGATAAAGAACAATGGAAATTATTTATGACTAATATTTAGAAAAATATATTGAAAATGCTGTTATTGTTTTTGTTGTTTTTTGCTGTAGCCATTTTAAAGTAAACCATATTGGAGCTTTCTCCTCAAAATCTGCGACTTTGTCAAATAGTTTAATTTGCCACTTGTCTGATCTTTAAAAAAGAAACAAAAACATTGGGTTTTGATTTGAAGATCTGTGTAGGTTTACTTAAACAAAAACAAGTTTCTTTTTTTCAGCACATCTCTGCTCATTCCTAATTAATTAATCACCATGAGAATTTAATTCTAAAATAGCGAAACAAAAAATGCAATATTTAGTGGCAGTTGCAATGCAAACAGGTGTTTGTTCTCTGCATAGCATTCCCTGTCTGTGCAGTCAAGTGTGGTAGCATTGATTTTTGTCTTGAAAAATTTGTTGAGAAGAGTGTTAGGCATAGACAGTTGCTGAAGAGGTGTGATGTCATATTAGTGGTTGGATCAAGGTTACTTGGCTAAGTTGTTCACTGAGAAGAAGAAAAAAAAATTTGGACATAATCTGTGTGCATTTATTCTGAAGTATAATTACCAATCTCTTGTTGGTCTCTTTGCTCTATAACATGTATATGGTTACTTCTTGCTCAATTTTAATCTTACAAGCAATTTCAATGTCTCTCTTTCTCTCTCTCTCCAAAATGCTATCTATCTAACTTTTTTAAAATTAAAAACATGTTCTCTGTATTTATTTCTCTTTTTAGAATAATCTTTGTAAATAATTCCCTCTCTCTATGCAAGACTGTATTTAGTCTCGCTAAAATATTCTGTCAATCACTCATTGCAAGTTTTTCTTTCTTTCAGTTTTGCACATTTTTTCCTGTTTATGCTTATGTCACTCTAATGTACGATTCTGCACAAATCACTCACTTACTCTGATTGCTATTCTCTTACTTTCTCTATACAAGTTTCTATCTATGTTCTCTTTATCTCTCTTTCTGCTCAGAGCTAGTCAGTGTCTCTCTCTCTCTCCTCTTTCCGTCAGTGTCTCTCTCTCTCTCTTTCCTTTCCGGCTAGTCAGTGTCTCTCTCTCCTTTCAGTGTCCCTCTCCGCTTCGGAGCTAGTCAGTGTCCCTCTCTTTCCGCTCGGGCCTAGTCAGTGTCTCTCTCTCTCTCTCTCTCTCTCCGTCAGTGTCTCTCTCTCTCTCTCTCCGCTCAGGCTAGTCAGTGTCTCTCTCTCTCTCTCTTTCACTTCAGTGTCTCTCTCTCTCTCTCTCTTTCCGCTCGGAGCTAGTCAGTGTCTCTCTCTCTCTCTCTCTCTCCGCTCGGAGCTAGTCAGTGTCTCTCTCTCTCTCTCTCTCCGCTCGGAGCTAGTCAGTGTCTCTCTCTCTCTCTCTCTTTCCTCGTCTCTCTCTCTCTCTCTCTCTTTCCGCTCGGAGCTAGTCAGTGTCTCTCTCTTTCCGCTCGGAGCTAGTCAGTGTCTCTCTCTCTATCTCTCTTTCCTCTAGTCAGTCTCTCTCTCTCTCTCTCCGCTAGTCAGTGTCTCTCTCTCTCTCTCTCTTTCCGAGCTAGTCAGTGTCTCTCTCTCTCTCTCTCTCTCTCTCTCTCTGGCATCAGTGTCTCTCTCTCTCTCTCTCTCTATGGCATACTTTCAATCTCTGTCACTCACTTCCAGCTAGTCTTCCCATATTCTTTCTCTCTATTTCCTTTTACTAAAGTCTTCCCTGCAAATTCTTCTACGTAAATCTCCCTTCCACATTCCTCTCCTTCTCTCTTTCAGTGAGTGGCCTAAATTTAATCTTTTTGAATTTGAATTTCTTTGTCTTATTGGCTTTTTATGTCTTCCTGTTTCTTTTTTAAAAGGCAAATAATCAATTGGTCGACAGAAAGACAAATAAATGGCTGCCAGCCACCAACTGAGCAGCTGCCTCATAGATTGTCAATATTTGATTCAATTCTAATTAATTGAAAGATTCCCGGCAACCCATCTCTCTGTAAAAGTTGCCATCTGCTGGTTCTTTGAAGATACTACCTACATGTTTTGCAGTCACCTGTCTTTTGTATATGACTTTCATTTGTTTGCATAAATCCAAAATCAATTGTTTGTTGTTTTTTCTTCTTTTTTTTTTGTTTTTTCTTTATTTTAAATTGAATCATCATCTATTGAGTTGAGAAGAAAAGTTATGTCTTTGAAGATTTTTATTGTTTTTTTTTTAATTATTATCTTCTTACTAGAAAATTTATCTTCTTAGAAACTTAAGGAAAGATTTCAATTTCAGTAGTATGCCATCAGAGTATAAATGGTACGTTTTGTATCCCCCTCTCCACAGCAGAAGAATTTGTAATCATTGGCTCAAATGGCTTTGATAAGATAACCTCTTAATTATTAGCGAGCATGGCCTGAAAACTCAAATTATTGGAGCCATCCACTGTTAACCTTTGTAATTAAGTTAGTACTTGGGAGGGGGATTTTGTGCCCCCTCTACCCCTGAAAACATTGATTCAATTTCTGCTGAAGTACTAGGGCCTGTGTGCCCAAGATCATTGTGGCAAATTTTTGTTTCTAATGCATTTTCATATTACACACATGTGCATGCACAGTCTGGTGCTGAAAAGTTATTGACCTAGTTCCTACTTTTTTTTGTTTCAGTGTTGGAAGTCAGACACACACACACACACACACATATATATATATATATATATATATATATAAACAAAAAAACTGACGAAGTGGAAAAATTTTAGCATAGCTTTTTCCTCCTAAAATTGTTTCTGATATATAAGAATCTTGCCATATTGTTTATTTGTTTGTGTACATGCCTCAATGATTTGAAAGCTAGCATTCTAACCAACCATGAAACCCAAATCTGAATTTCACTATGGTCAATTTATCCAGGGGATAATATCAGCCTTGGGAGATGATCCCAGCATATGGCTCTCTGTTGGTAAGTTTCAGAAAGCCATGTCACAATTTGACCCAATTTGCCGTTTAAACCATAGATTGGCTCTGTGGGTGCAAATGCAGATACTATATATATATATATATATATATTGAGATAGAGAAGGGACTCAAGCTTTGCCATGTTGAGGGTTGACGTGAATCATTTTTGTTCTGTCTGGATAGCATAGGCACTGAGTATTTTAATTTATTGTTAACCTAGGTGTTGGACTTTTCTTTTTTTTTTTTTTTTTTCTTAGGATTTTTTCTTGTCTAAGGTTTTAGGACATTTGTTGGCAGGTAGTCTGTTGGTCACACCAACATTTTTGTATATACAATATTACAATGGAAACTTATGCTGATGCATTTCATTCCTTGTACTATGTCAAGGCAAATGTAGGAATTTTATTTTAGAACGTGTGTGTGAAATCTCTCTCTCTCATTCTCTCTTTGTCTCTTCTCTAGCTCTCTCTTTATTTCTTCTCTAGCTCTCTCTTTATTTTTCTCTGTATCTCTCGTTCTTTCTTGCTCTCTTTCTCTCACTCTCTCTTTCAAACATCTTTGGTTGAATAATATTGACAAGTTCTGTCTATTCAATTTTTTAACTTTTTCGAATTTCTGAATTGTTTTATGCAGTCAGTAAATTTACAAAAGTTCATTTTATTTTATCAACACCTACCCACAAGTACCTTTGAATGTTACTCCATTCGTTCACAAGGATTCTGATTTTTTTTTTATGTCTGTCTATGGAACTGTTTTTGGTTAATTCCCACATTCTCATGCTTGCTGGAACCAATTTTATGTCACAAGGTTTTTTATGTGTATTTTGTTTTATTATATAAACTTAAGTACATAGGTTACAAGAGAAATCTCTCCCACATAATGGTAAGACATTAGTGACAATGATGTCTTCATCTAGCTAATGACTTACCATTATGTGGGTGGTATTTCTGCCACACCTTGTACAATCCCCTCTGAAGAAAAATACCTTATTTAATGTTCATTGCTTCTCTTGTCATTGACTATTGGAAATTTGAAAAAGTTAATAAAAAAATTGGTGTAGAATAGATTGGTGTAGATTTTTCTACAATTGGATAGGCAGAGCTTGTTAATATATGCAAACATGTTTGATTGAATAATATTTAGTTGAGAAGATGTCATACCTGAACGTACCTATTCTATTATTGATAGACTCTCCCACATATAATAAGTAGTAGTAGTAGTATCGGTCGCCAGTTGAGCTCAGTGGAGTTGAGCGAGTCAGTCGATGCCGGACATTGAAGTATCAACCATCACAACTAGATTGCTGTGTCATTAACTCTTATTTCAAGTTCCTAACGTTTTGTATGTCGGACCCTTTTAGGACCGACTTAGCGAAATACAAGCCTCCACTGTGAAAACTATTCTACAACAGAAGAGAAGAACTGAAAAACAAAAATTGCAAATTGATAAAATTTCTGAAATGCTTTGTCAGATCTCTTTTTATAACAATCACCAGTGACAATTATATCCAGAAAGGGGCAACTCCGCTTGAATAAGGTTTGATTTTGGAAAATTGAATATTCTGTTCAGCAAGGAAGCATGAAATTCAAATTTCTTATCTGTCTATGGAAATACGCAATTCTAAATATTAAACTTATATCAGAACATTTGCTTGCTTAGATAATCAGCTATTCATTTTCTCATAGCACAACTTACAGCAAAATAAATCTTTATGAAATGTTTTAAACCTCAAACACTAACAAGATTCTTTAGCTTTTATAAATTTTTGTTTTATAAATATTGTTGATGATTTCAGTTCAACTTAGTAAATATACTAAATCATCACCAACCACATTCATTAAAAAAATAAAATAAAATAAACAATTAAAAAATATTTGTTATGAATAATTGGAGGCTTTTCGCTAATTGATTATTAACACAAATTAAAGTTTTGTACTCCAGCATTTTAATCCTCCAGAAACATCCTCATGGTTTGTAGACAATTGGATTGGTTACCATGAATTTAATATTAAAATTTAATCTAATTACAAAACCTAAACAGAAAATTCACTATTCCGTTAACTTTTCACTTATCTAATTATAACTGGCCAAATTAAAATTTATTCTTGCATATTAATCTAGAATTTAATATTATTTTTAAAATGATATGCCTTAAAAAAAAATTTTTTCTTCTAAAAAAATAAAAATAAATGATCCCTATATAAATAAACTTAATCCACTGAGAAATCCAACAAAGACTGGGTGTAAAAATTTCCATGAAAGTCTGACTTTGAGTTTATATGTAAGTAATTTGTTATTGTTGCTAATAATAATAATAATAATGATAATTATTGATATGGTAGTCCCTGCAGACTACAATGTATCTTTGAAGATCTTCAAAAAGCTATCAAAATACAAGGACCTTGAAATCAAAATCTCAAAAATGTGGTACAGGGGAACATCAGCAATTCCTGTTGTAGTTGCAGCCCTCGGATTGGTTGGAATTGATTCCAGTAGACTCATTGAAGGGATTCCTGGAAGCCCATGCCTTAAAGAAAAACAAAATATTGTTCTCACAAGTACACCTTTATCTATGTAAAATGTGTGTGTGTTTTATGTTTGTTTTTTTTTTTTAAATTGGACTGGAAAATATCATGATGCCATTTCTAACCTTAGGTCTCTGGGCAGGACCCGGAAAGAAATGAGTACACACCAGAAATCAAAGGAAATAATAATAATAATAATAATAATAATGATAGAAAACAAGGACTCATTTATGTTTGTTTTTTTGTTTTGTTTTTGTTTTTTTTTTTTTTTTTTTTTTAATATGCTGGCAAGGTCAGTTTATTTAATTTTTTTTTTTATTACATTTGCCAGTTTGTGTATAAGCTGATCTGAATCAAGTTTATGAAGAAACATTTCCAAGTTCTTAATATTATTGTATGAATATTCTTGAATTTCTCACTATGTGTCAGAAAAAATAGGAAAAAGGTATTATTTTATTTTGCTATATTTTTTATATTTAATTTTCTAAATTGTAAACATTTTAAGATGCCCTTATAGTAAAAGATTTTTTTTTCTTAAGCAACTGCACTGAAATTTGAGTGAATCTTGAACAACTGTACTCCAAGTTGAGTGAACCTTGAGCAAGTGTACTCCAATTTGAGTGAATCTTGAGCAACTCCACTACTAACGTCTGTGTGGCAAACAACCGAAGAAAAGAAAAGAAAGAATAACTTAAAATTAATAAAAAATAGTTAATAAATACTGTATCATCAATTCTACTAGTTTCATTATAGTCCTGCTGGATTTATTAATTAGTAAGTTTCATGCCTTCTTTGGCTTAATTAAATCCTATTAGGCCATTAGTGGTTGGCATCCAATTTTTAGAGAGGGGATTACCTTAAATTTAAAATCTGCTAACTCTAAGATTACCATTAGCTAGCAAAGTAGATTAGGCAAAAAAATCTGATAAAGTTTTAAGGAAACTTTATGCAGTAATAGATTATTATTATAATTGTTGTTGTTGTTTGAATATATGATGAAACACTTCAGGAAGGTAAAGTCATTCTGGCCTGAAGTTAGCTAGTAAATTAGTTTTGAAAAAGGCACGAAACCTTCAATTTTTAGGCGATACTTGTAAATCCTGGGGTAGGGTACACTTTCGGCCTTTAGTGTACATTGAAATATCCTTATTAATATAAAAATAACAAAAATGAGAAAATTGGCAAATAATTGCTGATACCTCCTGATGAGTGAACCAAACGATTACAAAAAGTTTTGTCTATGAGACTCAGGGTGCTTATTAATATAACACAAATCTGATATTTGTTAGAACCAAGTATTAAAAATTCAAGCCACCATTCAACTAAAGTACTAATTCTGACACAAAAATTAATTAACCAAAGTACTGGGCAAAATCCCAAGTTGTGTTAAAAAAAACCAAAAAACAAATTGTTTATTTTGGAACTTTTAACTTACAATTAGTACCACTACATAATATTGTAGTTTTATCTACTAGTCATTATCTAATACTAAATAGCCATGTTGCATGTGACATCCAAGTACAGTTGCCCTCATTGTAAATAAATTCCCAGGTCAGTTTATTTGAGGAAGATTTCAATGTTTCTGAATCAGCCACTCCTTCTTAGTTAATATTATTTATTATTGCTATAGTTGCTGTCGTAAATCTTTGCAAATATCCAAAGATTCTTTCCTATACATACAATTTCTTAGTGTCATTTATATGCTTATATGATAGCTTTTTTATTTTGCTGATCACTGTGTTCCTTCTTTTTTCATAATCTTTTATTCTTTCTTATTTTCTCTTCTTCTTTAATAATCTTGCAGTTTTTCCCTCCTCTCTTTGTCTTCTTTCTCTTTTCCCTCTTCTATTTGTCTTTCTCTTTTCCCCCCTTTCTGTTTGTCTGTTTCTCTTTCCCCCCTTTCTATTTGTCTGTTTCTCTTTTCCCCTTTCTATTTGTCTGTTTCTCTTTTCCCCCCTATTTGTCTGTTTCTCTTTTCCCCCTTTCTGTTTGTCTGTTTCTCTTTTCCCCCTTTCTATTTGTCTGTTTCTCTTTTTCCCCCCTCTATTTGTCTGTTTCTCTTTTCCCTCTTCTATTTGTCTTTCTCTTTTCCCCCCTTTCTGTTTGTCTGTTTCTCTTTTCCCCCCTTTCTATTTGTCTGTTTCTCTTTTCCCCCCTTTCTATTTGTCTGTTTCTCTTTTCCCCCCTTCTATTTGTCTGTTTCTCTTTTCCCCCTTTTTTTGTCTGTTTCTCTTTTCCCCCCTTCTATTTGTCTGTTTCTCTTTTCCCCCTTCTATTTGTCTGTTTCTCTTTTCCCCCCCTTTCTATTTGTCTGTTCTCTTTTCCCCCCTTTCTATTTGTCTGTTTCTCTTTTCCCCCCTTTCTATTTGTCTGTTTCTCTTTTCCCCTCTTCTATTTGTCTGTTTGTTCCCTCTTCTATTTGTCTGTTTCTCTTTTCCCCCCCTTCTATTTGTCTGTTTCTCTTTTCCCCTCTTCTATTTGTCTGTTTCTCTTTTCCCCCTTTCTATTTGTCTGTTTCTCTTTTCCCCCCTTTCTTTTGTCTGTTTTTTGTCTTTCTATTTGTCTGTTTCTCTTTTCCCCCCTTTCTATTTGTCTGTTTCTCTTTTCTCCCCTTCTATTTGTCTGTTTCTCTTTTTCTCCCTTCTATTTGTGTTTTTCATCCTTTCTTCTCTTTGTCTATTTCTCTCTTCCCTTTGCTCTCTTCTTTTTGTCTTTTTATCTTCTTCTTCTCTCCCTTTCTTACCTCCTCTATTTCTATACGCTCCTTTTCCTCTCTCTCTCTTTTTCCAAACACTCTGTATTTTTTCCACACTCCTCCCTATTTTTCCTTATCATTCCACCTTTCTCTCCTCAGCATTTCCACTTTTTTCACTTTTTTTTTTTCTCTTCCTTTTTTACTGAAATGGTTGCAAAAACTGAAATGCCTTCTTTTTCCTGATTAACTTAATATTATTTGTTCTGCCTCATAAATCATTCATGAACAGAGAATACTCAATTCTGACAACTCCCCTTAAACCCTAACCAATTCCCCACCTTTATCCTTCTTCAGTTCCTTTTTATTATCAGCTTTTCCTTTAAGCCATCAATGAACATTACTTCACTATGAGTTAGAGGTTCTTTTTTGATTTTCCTTATCTTTTAATTTATTTTCCACTTCCTTTTGCTTTGTAAAATTCTTTTTCCTTTTCAGCTCTTTCCGTCCTTTTCCAAGCCTGTCCACTTGTACTTTGTCTTTTCTCTATAGAAGATGCTCTTATAATTGTAGCATGTTTCCTAAATCCTGGCTTTATATGAGAATTGTCTTTGTAAGATGGAGCCAACTGACTTAGAATTGTCCTTGGCTTAGCCACAAAGCAACATAGACTGTCTTGTCTTTCTGTAAGTTTTCTCTATAATTATAAAGAAGTCCTGAAATTTTTTATATATATATATATATATATATATATATATATCCAGGAAAGAATGAGCAGCTCTGAAAAGAGTCTGCCCAGAAGTAGCCTACTGGCATAAAAGTGTTCAATGCCATACTACAGCCACTGGCTACCTGACGATTACATGCAAACACATGAAATATAGTTGTGGCCAGTCACTGCCTACGTGGTTTTTGAATTTACATCGAGTAATAGATAGCGGCTCAGATTGCGGAATCAGAGAGCTGAGTTCAAATTCCAGTTGAATCCATTACATTCATTTACGTGCTCATACCCTTCAGAAAGGAATTCTGCTCTTCTCTCTCTCTCTCCACCCCCCATGGGTAAATAGCAGGACAGACCAGGTTCTATAACCTTGGATGGCAACTGGTCTACCGCAGAAAGAAACAGCAACCTCCTTTTTTTTTTCTTTTCTTTTTTTTTACATTATTTTTCTTTTTCTTTCTTTTTTCACTGTTTTGCTAATTTTTAAAGTATCAGATTGAATTTTTGTTCAATAAGAATTTTAAAAACAAAACTAACTTTTTTCTCCATAACTTTGTCTTCAAAATAAGGTTGCATTTTATACACCGGTGCATCTTATATTCAAAAAAATATGGTAATCAGTGTTCGAATGATAAAGTCTTCTGAGATGCCACTTCTCGCGTGAGTTTAAAAGATTATTCCATAAAGAAATATTAGGTTTCAGAAATATCCCCAAATAATACCTTCTTTCTATTGTCACTTTTGTGTTTATGAATCATTCACGGTATTTACTCAATTGATCCCCTGTCCTCACATCAGTTTGTATTTATATGTATGTTAACATGTCACAAAGTCAGAGTAGGGTAAGAAAACTGCATTTGACAATATTCCAAGTGAGGGTACTTTGCAAACCAACCTTTAAAATCCTGGTTCTTGAATAATGATCTCTGGAAATCTTCATATCTCAGATAAGCGACAGGACTAGAATTGATTGATTTTTTTCTTTTCTTTTTAATTTTTATTTTTTTTAATTTTTATTTTTTTTAATTTTTTTTAATTTTTTAAAATTTTTTTTTTGATTTTTTTAAAAAAATTTTTTTATTTATTTTTTTATTTTTATTTTTATTTTTTCATTTTTATTTTTTATTTTTTTTATTTTTTTATTTTTTTTTATTTTTTTTTTTTATTTGATTTTTTTTATGGCTTGCCAATACTCTGCAAGTTATTTAAAGACAAAATATTTTTACATTTTAAGATTTTTTTGAGATAATAATGATTTACTGATACAAGTTCTACTAATTAACCCATAGCTTGATGAGAAGTGGATTCATATGTTTCCCAAGGGCATTTGAATGTTAGTGAATTTAACAAACCTGACTGGAATTGGAACTCAGGTCTCTGATTTCCAATTCTGAGCTATTATATACCACCTGATCTTCCTAAGCAGTCACTTCTCTGGGTACTGACCAGCCTTAACATTGCTTAACTTTGGTGGTCATATGAGAAGTTGTGTTTCAACATGATATGGCCATAAGCCTGACATGCATGGAAATACCAAATTCTATTAATTATTGTAGTAGTAATTTTTATTGGAGGTTTGAGTTGGCATTGAAGGTTACCAAGTGAATAAGTTGAATCTGAAAGGCATGAATTCCCAGCACTCTGTTCCATTGCTAAATATATTGACAAAATATTTCTTCAGTTGCAAACCACCCTTTCTTCCATAATCACATTATCTGTACAAGCAGTAAAAACAAAACAAAAAAAAAAGAACACTGTTGCCCTTATAGTCACCCTTGACTGAAACCAATAAGTAATCTTAAAGTAGAGTGCTCCACAGTTACATGTGATGTAAGCTGGCATCACTCGTCTTCTTAGCCATTTTCTAAGGCAGAGACATAAGACTTTCATTTATGACTCACTTAGCATGGTTTCAATTGATTTTCCTTGTTTGTTTTCTTTTCTTGCTTGGTTGGTATCTATATGTTGACATTGGGTTGGAATTTCAGTGTACATGTTTTTCCCCTCACAAAATATGATTACTTTTGCAGCTATTTATCTGATTTGAAACTTCGATTGCCAAACAGCAAATACTAACTCTATTTTTGGTCATTGCATTTCCTCCTTATTAGAAATTCTTCCTTGTGTTCGGACCTGCCCACTTAATTTGCCATTTGCTTATTTCTCATTGGTGCAATGTGTTAAAAAAAAAAAAGTTGAAAGTTCTCTTTACGTTAAATGTTGATTTTTCCCTCATTTGCATTGTAGACCCTTACCCTATAATTGAGGAGTCAAGTTCTCAAGAGATGGATTTCTTTCTGCCTTTTCCCAACCCAAATTGGGTATTTGCACAAGTGAATATAATGACCCCAACTGGAATTCAAACTCAACTCTCCGATTTCTCCTTCCAAGCTGATATCCATTATACTGCCTGCATGTCCTCTGACTATATCCATGAAAACTTTCTGCTTAAGACGTAAAATAATTAATCAGTTATATTCAAATATAAATGTTGTCTTCATGGACTATAGTTTAACTATATATATTTTAACGTAATACAAAAATCCAAAAATGTTTTCATAACCAACTGACTACATGCCAAAAGACCTAAAACCTTAGACAAGAAAAAACCTAAGAAAAAAAAAAAACCTAAAGACAAACACCTACTTTACCAGTAAATTAAAATGCTTAATGTCTAGGCTATCCAGACAGAACAAAAACTCTTCACGTGAACCGTCAACAAGTCCCTACTTAAGTTTCACACTCTTATGATCTTCAGACAACTCTCTCAATATAAATCCAGTATCTCCCACTTAATCATTCAGAACTACTCTTCCCTACCAACATTGTATATAAATTTAAATGTCTCTGGAAGATTGTATCTTCAATGGAAAAAATATTTATGTTGGCCATGCTACAACCATGTTGTCTCTGTGGTTGAGTTTTCATTTGAATGACATGTCTAACATCTCTAAACATTTACAATATGCTTGTCCACATTTGAAATTTAGAAAAATTCTTGTCAAAAATACATCCATACTTTCTCATGAAAATAATAAAAATAAACTAAAAATCCTTGAAGCCATCTATATTAAAAAATTGAAACTAAACCATAACAAAATTAATTATGAATACTGCACAAATATTCTAAAATGTTTACATTAGATAGACTAAAATATCAAGGTCTATATTAATATCTTCTCGTACTATTTTCTCCTTTTTTTTTTTTTTAAAAAAAAAGAAAAAGAAAAAAGAACTCTTTACACATCATAATTAGTTACCTCCCCTAGAGTGTAACATATACTGCATGGCACAAAAACTAGTGGTACTCACTCCACATGTAAAGTTATAACTTTCAGATGAAAATAGCAATTTTGTCTTTGGAAATAATGCACACTACATTTTGTCTTAAAAACACACCCTGAGGATGAGTTTGTTTTATTGTCGAAAGTACTTGGAATAAGACAATATCTATCAATGTGGTAATTTTCTCTCTTTTAATACCAACACTAGAAAGCTCATCCAAGAATATGAACAGATCCTGTTGAAAATAAGCAGAAACTTGCCTCAATATATATATACTTATATATATATATATATATAATCTTTCTTGTTAGCTACTTTTATTTTGCATTCCTTGTAAATGTGGTTGATTTCTTTGACTCCACTTCATCAGTATCAATTGTCTACTTTTAAAGAGTCTTTTCAAATTCTTGGAGTATAAATTTGTGTTGTTTAACAGTCCTGCATTTTGTATATGGATTATTATTTTTTTTTTTTTGTTACATCTTTAGAGTAACAATGATTTAAAATTCTTCCAGTGAATCCAAGAATTGCACTTCTTTATGTGAATTTTAAGAAGGCTGTATAAATTCATGATCACTGGAATTATTTTGTTTGGAAAGGTGGGGGCAAATTTATTGTTCACAAAGATGTTAGAATATAAATGACTTGAAACAAAGGCTGTTTGTCCTTGAAACCTAGTTTATCTTAAATATTTAGTTGTTTGATTTTATGCATGGCCAACATTTATGCATAATTTTTTTTCTTTTAAGTTTTCTTTTTAGTTGGTTAATCTTTAATTAGCCAACTGGCTTTAAAGAAATGTGTATTAATTTAAAAATCTAATCTTGAAATATTGAAAAAAACCTGCTGATTTGTTAAGTTTACATTGTCTACTTAAAAGCAACAAAGCAAAATAAACTAATGTATTCAGAGTTAGACATCGACTGTGCATCAGTTTTTTTTCTCTCTCCATTTTTTTTATTTTAATACAAAACTATTTTACCTACACTGCTCTTTCTACATATATTCTGAAAAATATTTTTTATATGCATACCATTATAACATTTATAGGTTGGGGTGGGGGGATTTTTCAATTTTATTTCAATTTTTTTTTCCCTAGAAGTGAGTAGAAGTACAATAAAGGGGTAGAGTCTAAGAAGACAGAAGATGGTGATTGATGTTTGCATTTAAATTTTTGAAGATTATAAGTGGCATGTGAGAAATATGAGAAAAAGAAACTGTCAGAATAAAAGTGGTGGTTTCCATATAGCTAGTTTAACAGTAAAATGGTGAGACCTAGTTGCCAATCTAGTAGCTGACTTAAATTCATACAGTCAAGGCACTAGGGAAAAAAAAGCTAATCTGAACAGTTGCCATGAAAATATTTGTAGAAAAGACAGAGGGAAGCCACATTAAGTTGGTGAGAAAATGACTGATGTTTAGATGCTAGATCAAGACTGATTACATTACAAACCTTTTTTGAATTTTGTCAAGAATCTTGAGATATACTGAAAGATCACCAGACCAGATATGGCAGCAATATTCCATGCATGGACTAATGGTAGATATAAAGGGTGTTTCATTAAGACGGATCAAAGTCAGCAGTAAATAAATCTGTGTTATAGATGAAAATTTCTTTATTTCTTTATTGAATCATGTCAATTACATGTGAAAAATAATATCACCCAAATATCTGCCAAGGCTTTAGCAGCACACCTCCACTCGATGATCAAAATTTTTGATGACATATCTGCATAATTGCTCCTTGATCTCATCCTTCAGCTGTTGAATTGTTGTTGGCTTAGACCTTACTTTTGAGATGACCCCAAAGGAAGAAATCTAAAGGCGTCAAGTCGTACAATTGTGGTGGCCAATTGACTTTGCTGTTTCGAGAGATGATGTGACTTGGGAAGTTCTCATTCAATAAAGCCATTTTTGCATTGGCTGTGTAGAATGTGGTGCCATCCTGTTGGACCCACAAATCTTCAGCATCCATAGCATTCAATTCAAATTGAAATTGTCAAAGACTTAAATTGTTAAATTTGAAAGGGAAAAAAAATCATTAGATGCTTAAACTTAATTCACATTTAAAATCTGTCCAAGTTATTGGAGCACCCTTTCTAAATGTGCAAGATGGATTCTGACAAAAAAAACTTTCTGGCATGCCATTTTTCGGAGCAGTAGACTGAGCAATTGATTTAATGTAGCTGCTCATTTTCATGTCAGTGGAAAACATGAAGCCAAGAATGCGTAATGTCTTGTTCTCCTGGAGTCTAACATCAGCCGTGATGATGGCAGGCAGAAAAGGTTCTCTGTGGTGGTTAAATGAAAGCAGTTTTGTTTTAGGGGCGTTAAAATTTACAAGCTTTCTGAGTATATATTTAACTTTCTTGTTTTATGCTGTCAGCTAAATATGATTAATGTGTAAACTTAATTAAGATGTTACATTTTTAACTCAAACCTATTGCAGCTGGTGCAATTAAAACTTATGAAGCAAATATGATTTGGTTAGTTATCCCATTAATTATATTCAGGTTCATATTCTTCTATGTGCTGTATCTCTTCAGGATATAGGCAATCATGGCTCTCCATGATTTCCTGTCCTTTGTAACTCTTAGTAAATTTTATCTCTTTGCTAATCCCTGTACTGCCAACTGTTTACAGAAAGTGTGTTAGGTAGATTGTGCTAGTTTCCTCTGTCCTCCTTACCTTTAATATGTCCTGTGAGTATTAAATTTTCTAAGTCTGCTTTCCTCATTATGTGCCCTAGAAATTTCAACTGTCTCCTACTGATGTTATGTGTTCTTTTTGATCCCATTTTCTCGAAAATTTTGTTGTTGCTCACATGCTCAGTTCAGGATATTCTTCTCATCCTTCTGTAGAACCACATTTCTTTCACCTTAAATCTCTTCATCTTCGAGGAGATTGTCCAGCATTCACTTCTATATGAGGACCAAAATTACATAACAGTTAAGTACTCTTTTCTTTGTTTCTAACAAGATTTTCCTGTTAATACTATGCTTATATTTCAGAAGGCATCTTTTGCTATTCCAATGTATCTTCAGATTTTGGTGTCTTCCTAGATACCTAAATATTTGTACTCTCCAGTTGGCATCTCCAGTTTGTAATTTGAATGTTAGTTTCTTCTTTTTGTTGACAAATTATTATTGATTTTTAAATAATGTTTCAGCTGGGGTCTCTGTAATTCTTTGCATCCTGTAAGTTTAGTATTTATTTTTGTTCATTGTTGCCAAATTTAGGATTGCCACTCTTCCGTACATTAATGATGTAACAAGAGAGAGGTAGACAAATTTCAAATGTTATGTATGATACCCATATAAAGAATGTTGCAGTGTTCATAAAGCAGTTTTTAAAACAACAAAGATGGGGATACTAGTTTAAATAATTAATGGAATAATGTTAGTGCTTCATCTTAGAAGTCTTGGCAACCCAAGGCAAGCTTGTGAACCAACTGGCCAAAATAATTAAATAAAAATAGTTGAATAAAAACAAAAGTGAGATTGCAAGTTTGAATAATTAATGGAATAATGACAGTAGTTCATCTTTGAACTTCAGACTATATTTGGTTACCTTTTTGGCATTGAGAATTATTGAAATATATTTGCAAGCATTCTTGTAATGATGCTTCATCTCAAAAGTCTTGTACACTGGATGTTTTGTGTTAGCATTTCCTAAAAAAGAAAACAAATACCATTTGCTTGTTTTCTGCAAATAAAAATGGAAAGCACTAAGGAAAGATAACTCTGTACTGCAACAACAGAAGTAGGTCATTTACAATTAACTGTTCTCGTGATTACTTCGAGCATATTCACAATTTAAAACATATTTCGTTTATGGAAAAAGAAATAAATAAAAAAATCACTAAATGCTGTGAATTGAATATTAGTTACTCTGCTCTATATATTGTGAACAGTATGAAAAGCTTTTTGGCAAGCTTAGGCTACAGAAACACAAATCAAAGAGAAACGAAAAGTGGCAGGGGGAATTCCAACCATTGATTTTCTTATGAATTGTATTTGAGGTTGTTGAGCCTGGCCTCTGGCTCTTTTTATTCATTTCTATTGGTTTACACATATCCAGATTTTTAAGGAATGAAGCATAAGCATTGGACCAGGCAGGGGGTGCGATCAACTAGGGATTGTGGTGAATGAATACACATGATATTAATGCTTTCATTTAGTGAAATTATTAATCACAAACTCTCTTATTGTATTTTGATAGAATAAAACATAAAAATCAGGCTCCCCACTTTGATTTATTTATATATTAATAGTGAACCCATAAAAAAAAAGAAGTGAAATGATTATTTATGTATGGTTCTGCACTTGGCTCTGGCATCTCAGCAGCCTGCCTATGACCAGTTGCTGCCCTATCTTGGACCAGTGTTGCATCCATAGGCTCTAGGATCAGTGTAGTATCTGTATGCTCTTTGAAAAGTTTTATTTACACACACACACACACACACAACGTGACTGCTTTAATACCCAAATTTTATGGTCTCTAAAACTCACAAAGCAGACATTCTGATATGCCCCATTATGTCATATATTGGTAGTGCTCCCCACAAACTGTCAAAAGCCATAACAAAAATTTTAACCTCTCCTCAAAACAATCAGGCAACCTGGTTGAAAAATTAAGAATAAATACCAACTCATGGCTAATCTGGATTAAATTACTTTGCCCCAATGTTCCTGCTAACAAAAAAAGTATCTGACATGATGAAAACCAAACCTTAATAGCTAAAATAAAATGCTGTGTGTGTGCACATATACTGCATTTTATACAGGTATCATGATCACTAGTCTTGTATCCCATTGGGGTTATTGGGAGACTACATGTATTGCAGCCAAAGCAGGATTGAGTGTAGCTAAGGCAAGATACTGACAGAGCCCATCTCACTTCAGGCTGGTTTTGAATTCAAAATTGTCTTTTTATTTGACTGATTACCTCCCTCCAAACAATGCTAAACCTAGCCTGCCCTATTATTTACAGAGTATGAATTGAAAATTTTCCTTCTCCTAGACTAGCTGGAACCTAAGGTAAGAGAGCCCAATCTGCTCTGCTATTTAACCCATATGTGGGGAGAAGATGGGTCCAAGCTTTTCTGGAGTGAAAAAGAGAAACTTGGTCAAAGTTTGAACCCCATATGCCAATTCTAGATGATTCAAGTGTTGTTTTGTTAATTTGGTGGCATAGTGATTTTGTGTTCAATCCCTGGGCCAGGTAGTGCAAACTTGGAAAACAGTGGAAACAGGACCAGCAATAACTCAGCAGTACTACAAAATGATGCAAGATGAGATGCTTCTTGACCTGGACAGGGAAATGAGAGCACTCTACATCCATAAACTTAAGGCCATGTTGCATTGAAGCACCAGTTCTCATATGATCACCAATGTTAAGCAATGTTGAGCATGGTCAGTACCTAGATGGGTGACTGCTTGGGAATTCCAGCTGCTATAAGATTGAATGTGCCAATTGTGTAATGGATAACGGCTCAGAATTCAATTCTAGTGATTTTTTTTTTATATTCACTCATATGCAAAATACCCTTGGGAAATATATGAATATATTTTTGGCCCGCAAGCTATGGGTTAAATCGTAGAACTTGTATCTGGAAAAATCATTGTTATGCTTCTTACAATCCAAAATATGTTTCAGCTTTAAATAACTGACAAAGAGTTGATAAAGTGTAAAAAAAAAAAAAAATTATTTAATTTCTTCCATTCATATCACACACCTCATTCATCATTACTATTTTGACTAACCATTTCCCTTGACTGACTGTTGAGCCTTGTATCAGGTGAAATTTAGTATATGAAAAAGAAATAAGCCATCTCTTCTCCTCTAAGCTATAACTTGTATCAGTATTCATTATTATCTGCAAAAAAAAATTCTAACAATCTAAAAATATTTTTCTGGCTTTAAATAACCTACAAAAGGTTGATAAACCATAAAAAATAAATCAGTCAATTAATATACCTTCTTCCATAAATTAAATAAATTGTTCAGTCTGAAATTCCCTGAAAGTTATCCTAATTGACAAAAATCTGAAGGCTTACAGCCACATCATGTTGAAACACTGGTTCCTTTACAATCGCTGAAGTTAAGCAATGCTGAGCCTGTTCAGTATCTTGATGGGTGACCACTTAGAATACCAGGTGCTGTCAGCTTGGATGTGCAGGTGGTGTAATGGATAATGATTTGGAATTGTTAATTGGAGAACAAAGTTCCAACTTCAGTTGGGTTCATTATATTCACTTACATGCAAATAACCTTGGAAAAAGTATGAATCCATCTCTCTCTCCCCAACTATGGGTTAATTTATACCACCTAAATCATTATCTCAAAAAAAAAAATAATAAAAATTCTTACAATCTAAAAATATTTTCTTGATTTAAATAAACTCCAAAGAGTTGACAAGCCATAAAAAATAAATCAATCCACTGAAGATAGCTGGAGAGAACAATGGCTGAAATGTGATAGTAACCATAAAGATGAGGATATTAGTTAGTAAATTTCACTTTCTATGATCAATAGCCATTATGCAATCTTCACGTGTAGATATTGCATCTGAAATTTGCAGAAACTCTGATTAGATCTTTGACTTAAAAGAAACACTTTTACGAAAGGTTAGAATAATTTCAGAGGTTAGAATTATAAGAAATATTTTAAGCTTTTTTTTTTTATCTCCTGGCATATTGGCCTTAAATAATCCCCACTTATGACCTTCCAGCAATTCTTTGGATATTCTTCTTTTTTTTCTCTTTTTTTTTTTTTTAATAAATATTTAAAAGAATTAATTCTTTATTTTTTTTTTTTTTTTTAATGTTTTCTCAAATTAAGTAGATTTTGTAATAGAAGAAAAAAAAAATCAATATTTATTTTTGAAATTATGGATTGATTTCTTTCGTGCTTTTACAGTTTTGTTCATTGACTTGATCCAAATCGGGCGAATTTAACTCCTTCACCTTAACATACATCAAGTTTTTCACTTTTCTTTCCTCTTAATAAAATACTTGTGAATAAACAGAATTCAATAGAGAAAATTTGATTTTGATTTTTTTTGTTTTGTTTTTAGTCTTAAAGAAAAAAATAATCTTGGTACAGAATTGGTTAAGTAAAAATGAATGTTTTTCTATGAAATGTGTTTTTATGATAAAGTTTGTTCTTTATCAAAATTCTCTTTCTTTGGGAACCTTCTCAGTTTTGCAAAAATGAAAGATTGGAAATGAAAGTGGGGAAAGTAACTTTAAAATGGGCATTCAATTTGCTGTACCATCACTTTGTGTTCGGCATTTTCATCAAATGTTCAGTCAGAAATGTAAATATATTCATCTTTAAGACAAATATGCAAATAATTAAGTATGGAAGCCTTTAAAAAAATGGGTGATTTTATCAATAAACTAAGGTTAATGTTTTCTGTAATACCATACATTTGCTTCCTAAATGCACAGGGTTAAAAACAACTTTTTTAATCTTTTTAGGCTTCTGTACTTCAAAACTATGGACCGACCAAGAAACCCCTAGTTTGGGGATTCACCACAAGAGGTCTTCAATTTGATTTTAAACTGCATTTTGAACTGTAATTTAATAGTGTAAACCTAATTAAAAACCTAAGGTGTATTTTTTTTTTAAAGTAAAAAAAAAAAAATCTAATCACATTCTAAAACTGAATCAATGAAATGTACATTAATCAATTTTCAGTGGTTGTTTTAGCAGAAAAATTGGATGTTTTCTGAATTACTTTTCATTAACTATAATTTATACCATAAACATATTGTTTGAAATTTGTTATTTTTTATAGATTAAGAGTATTGCTTGATTCATTGATTTGACTTTTATGGCTTATCAGCCCATTGCAGATTATTTAAAGCCAGCAAATTTATTTTTTTAGTGATACAAGTTTTACTAATTAACCCATAGCTGGGGGTAAGAAGAGGTGGATTCATACCTTTCCCAAGCATATTTGCAATTAAGGGAATGAAATAAACCTAACAGGAAATGGAGCTCTGCTCCCTAATTAATAATTCCAAGCCATTATCCATTACTCTACCTGAACATCCAAGCTTACAGCACTTGGTATTCTAAAGTGGTTACCCATCTAGATACAGACTAGGCTCTACATTGCTTAAATTCAGTGATTGTATGGGAACCAGTATTTCAACATAATATGACTGTAAGTCAAGAGTATTCAATATTGGCGACAGAGCCTAAGCAAAAGATTTTTTTTTGTGTAGACTTGTCAAAGATTATAAAACGATGGATTTGATGATATGATCATTTCTAAGGGTTGTTTTTCCGAAGTGTTCACTTTTATTTTCAGCAGAATAAGTGCCATCAGTTTGGTACTTGGTGATAGCATTGTGAACTTCAATCTTGCTACAATGCATTTGGACTGAGATTTCACACTCTTTAGTACCACTCTCCGTGCAGTGTTACTGTCTAGGCTCCATGCAGCGTTGCTATCTAGACTCATTGAATGCCAGAAAGTGACCATCATTTGCCCGTTTTTAATGTATAAAAACTTATGAGAAGTTGTTCTTTAGAATAACTTCACAGCTTTCAAACTAGCTTAAATTGTCTTTCAAAATTGAAGATGATATCATATTTCTTATAATTGTAATTTGTTTACATTATCTAAAACATGAAGATGTAATATCCTGCAGTAATAGAGAAATGTTCATTTTTGTCAGGAGGGGGAGGTCTTAAACTTTTAGCCAAGTCTGTATCTTCAAGTTATTTTTTTAATTTTTTAATTAAGTCTACAATGAAGATATTTAAATTATTGTAATAAATTTGAGAAAAAAAGTGAATGATCAATTCATTGCTACAGTTGAATTTCATTGACCAATTTGCAACAAACTTGAAGATCTAATATTGTTTATATTTGTACCTTGTAAAAGTGGATCTTACACTATCCTGCAATAATAGAAAAATGTTCATTTTTGTCAGGGAGTGGTGGGGGTGAATGTCTTGAACTTTTGGCCAAGACTATATTGAATAGGTTGACAACAAAACTCAGTTTAAATAGCTAAGCAAGCTCATCTAAGACTACTCAATACGTACTCATACTTCTTCCTCTCCAATCAGATATGACACAACTTTCTGGATGTTTGAAAAATTGCCTAAAAATTGAAGGTTGTGTGACATTTTCAAAATAAATATACTAGCTCACTTCAAGCAAGATGAACTTTGTCTTCTACAATAATAATAATAATAATAATGAAATTAACTCATGGCTGCATAAAGTTTCCTTAAAATTTGAGCTTTTTTGCCTAATGAATCTTACTGGCTAATGTTAATCTTAGGGCTGATGGATTTAAAATTTGAGCTAACTCCATGTCAAAAAATAATTGGATGCCATGCACTAATAGGTAAAATTAACAACCTAGTTTAGTAGGAATTAATTAAATCAAATAAGGTTTGAAAGTTATAAATTATTGAATCCAGAGGGTGGCCTCAAAATTTTGGCCTATAGTGTGTGTGTGTGTGTGTGTATGTGTATATATATATATATATACACACACACAAAATCCATTGCTTGGAATAACATAAGCTGAATTTTAACCTGAAATTGTATAACATTTGATTTATGTGATTAATATCAATTACTGAATTAAGTGCCTTGACATGAATGGATATTATGAAGAAAATAAATATTTTGCAAATTAATTCTTTTTCCTTACTATGACTTATTGATCTAATTTGGTGTGTGTCTGTGTCTGTGCAAACAGACAGACTAGTTAGTTAAACAGCTTCAGTTTACATTACCTTTCAAGATGCATTATTTAAAAATTGGAAGGAAAAAAAAACTGTTGAAGTTCATATTGATCTGTTATCATAAACAAAGGGTGGCCATTTTGATCAACATCTGGTCAGTGTGAAGCACACTGTCCATTCTTGTTATCATTAAAAGACAATGCTGGCAACTGTCATATATCAGCATTGACCATTGTCTGGCCTACCTTTTTATCTTGTAGCTTTTCTCTTTGACTCTATTGTTCTATTGATTGTTGCTTTCACACTGGACTCAACACGCTTACTTCACTTTAATTACAGCCTTCTTCTTTTTTTTTTTTTTTTTTTTTTTGATAATTTTTCTATGTGTCATTCTTTTATTCTCTTCCTCTTTGTAATGCTATGACAAACGAGAAATGTTACATGAGGTGTTTTTCCTTGATGGCTAGCGAGGAAAAGTTAAGCCAATATGTGCTTGCTAACTATTAAAACAATAATTCCAGCAGCAGCAGCATCCCCCCCCGGTGTTTCATTGATATTTTTCCTCTCTTCTTTTTCAGATAAGAGATAATAGACTCATTATCGGCCACCATGTTCTAAACAGAATGTTATTTACTGGAGCATAACCAATGATTGCTTTGTCTTTCTACTTATTCTTTTTCGTTTTTTTTTTTTTTCTTTCCATTTTCGTTTTTTCTTTCTTTCCTTTTTTCTTCTTCTTTCCTTTTTTCTTCTTCTTTCCTTTTTTCTTCTTCTTTCCTTTTTTCTTCTTCTTTCCTTTTTTCTTCTTCTTTCCTTTTTTCTTCTTCTTTCCTTTTTTCTTTTTCTTTTTCTTTTTTCCTTTCCCTTTCCTTTTTCTTTCCTTTTTCTTTCCTTTTCCTTTTTCTTTCCTTTTCCTTTTTCTTTCCTTTTTCTTTTTCTTTCCTTTTCCTTTTTTTCCTTTTCCTTTTCTTTTTCTTTTTCTTTTTTTCTTTTTCCTTTTTTTTCCTTTTCCTTTTCCTTTTCCTTTTCTTTTTCTTTTTCTTTTTCTTTCCTTTTCCTTTTTTCTTTTTTTCTTTTCCTTTTCCTTTTTCTTTCCTTTTTCCTTTTTCTTTCCTTTTTCCTTTTTCTTTCCTTTTTCCTTTTTCTTTCCTTTTTCCTTTTTCTTTTTTTCTTTCTTTCTCTGCTTTTCCTCTTTCTTTCCTTTCCGTTTCACCTCCTCTCTATCTGAAATGCTCTTTCTCCTGTTGATATTATATTTCTGACCTCTCTCTTATGAATCTTTTTTTTTCCTCTTTTCTCTGTTGATTTCAATCTCTCACTCTTGGCACCTTTCTATTAAGAATATCTGTTTCTTTCTTTTAATATTTTTTCTTTCACTCTTCTCCTTATTTTAATATTCACCTTCACTTTCCTCTTTATCATGTCAATCCTCTTCTCTTCCTCTCTCTCTCTCTTATGAATATACCCTCTTTCTTTTTCCCTCTCTTCTAAATATTGTATATTTTCTTTTTACCTGTTCATTTCTTCTTAGCCTTCTCTTGTTTTTATGGCTTATCAACCCATTGCAGGTTATTTTAAAGCCAGAAAATATTCTTAGATTCTAAGATTTTTTTTTTTTTTTTTTTTTTTTTTTTTTTAATAACAATTTATAATAATGATACAAATCCTGCTAATTAACCCATAATGAGGGGAGAAGAGATTAAGTCATACCTTTCCCAAGGGCATTTGCACATAAGTAAATGTAATGAACCTGACTAGAATTGGAACTTAGCTTTTCAATTTCCAATTCCAAGCCATTATCCATTCCACCATGCATATATCCAAGCTTACAACACCTGGTATTCCCAAGTGATCACCTTTTTCGGTAATGACCAGTCTTGATGTTGCTTTTATATGGGAACCAATGTTTCAATGTAATATGGCCATAAGACTCTTTATCCTTTAATATATACTTTTTTCTCTCTCTTGTAACTATTGTATCTTTTTTTTTCTCTCTCTCTTGTGACTATTGTATCTTTCTTTTTCTCTCTCTCTCTTGTGACTATTGTATCTTTCTTTTTCTCTCTCTCTCTTGTGACTATTGTATCTTTCTTTTTCTCTCTCTCTCTTGTGACTATTGTATCTTTTTTCTCTCTCTCTCTTTGTGACTATTGTATCTTTGTATCTTTTTTCTCTCTCTCTCTCTTCTTGTGACTTTCTTTTTTCTTTCTCTCTCTTGTGACTATTGTATCTTTCTTTTCTCTCTCTCTTGTGACTATTGTATCTTTCTTTTCTCTCTCTCTCTTGTATCTTTCTTTTCTCTCTCTCTCTTGTGACTATTGTATCTTTCTTTTCTCTCTCTCTCTCTTGTGACTATTGTATCTTTCTTTTCTCTCTCTCTATTGTATCTTTCTTTTCTCTCTTCTCTTTATTGTCTCTTTTTCTCTCTCTCTCTCGTGACTATTGTATCTTTCTTTTTCTCTCTCTCTCTCTCGTGACTATTGTATCTTTCTTTTTCTCTCTCTCTCTCGTGACTATTGTATCTTTCTTTTTCTCTCTCTCTCTCTCGTGACTATTGTATCTTTTTTTCTCTCTCTCTCTCTATTGTATCTTTCTTTTTCTCTCTCTCTCTCGTGACTATTGTATCTTTCTTTTTCTCTCTCTCTCTCTATTGTTTCTTTTCTCTCTCTCTCTCTCGTGACTATTGTATCTTTCTTTTTCTCTCTCTCTCTCTCGTGACTATTGTATCTTTCTTTTTCTCTCTCTCTCTCGTGACTATTGTATCTTTCTTTTTATTCTCCAGTTCATATTCCTCTCTCTCTCTCTATTTCCTCCTCCTATTTTTTTTATATAACTCTCATACTTAATTAAAGTTTCTTTTTCCTTATATATGTTAATACTCTCTGAATATCGCAGATTTTACAAGCTTACCAACTGATTTACCGCTTAAGGGACTGGTTTTCATCAACCTCTCATTGAAGGAGAAGGGAAGCTGCAAATTCAAATTTCAGTTTTTTGATTCGTCTCTTGAACCATAGCCCCGCCCCATCAGTGGGGGGGGGTATTTTATCACCACCAAACACATCCCCATGACAACTCACCACCAGCCTACTCAGAAAAAGGACAACTTAACATTTCTCCCTAAATTTTCAATAAATAATTGCATACAATTTTCAATAAATTTTTAAATTAAAAATAAAGTCATGTATTAAAAAATGATCCTTAATAAATTACTTTCTTTTCTTTTTAAAAAATCGACAAAAAATTTTCCTAAGTATTATTGTTCATTACCAACTTTCATGTGATTATTCTATTCAGTAACCTGACACGTGGCTGAGTGGTTAGAAAAGTTTGGATTCTGGCCATGAGACCTAGGTTCAAATCTCACCATGGTCGATTTGTCAAGAAGGTGACTTCCTGATGTTATGAGACTGGAGGGGTTGATCCCAGTATGCAGAACCTTTGAAAAGTCCCTGAAAACCACACCATGGATTAACCCAAGCCTTGTGAGTGAAATTGGGCAGATAGAACCCTTGGGCCCATTGATAGCTGTGCTAACACAGTGTCACATGTCATCATGGCTGAGGGCTCGAGTGTGCTGGCCTTGTTCAAATTGTTGATCATGCTAGGTAACACACTCTTTCCCAGAAACTGTAACTAAGGTCTGCTCAGCATAGTTGCAGTATAAACCACAGGTGGGCTCTGTGGGTGTTGAACAAACACAAATGTGCCTGAGCAAGCGTCTGTAACAGGAATTGGTTAGACGCCCTAATAGATGGGTATCCTCGAATACAAGTGGCCAGCTATACATATATATATATATATAACTTTCCCTAGGTCACAACAGTAATATAATTTCTAAAGAATTTCCATAAATACTTTTAGTATTTTGCTGTCCCATAAACATGAATGAATGTTGATATATTTCATAATGCATTATTGTAATAATAGCAAATGCATTGCTCTTTTCATATGAACCATAGAACTGTAAGCTTTATTTATAATAGTTTCTCTTGCATTTGTCATTTGTGGAACTCCACAAAAAATTCCAGCTTCTTTCTTTCTTGTCAAGTACGATCTGTCTTTTTGAATACTCGTCTTTTATCGTCCTTTCTACTCAATGTTTTCTCGGTTTCTTTCACTCTCAATAAATATTTGTGTTTTAGTGGTTTTATTGCCTTGCTTGAGGTGAAATGATTAAAAAAATATTCAGAAGTATACAACATAAAATATATTATAAGAATATACTTTTTTTTATTTGTTGTATATTTTTTAACCTGTCATGAAACTGGGCCTCCCTGGTTTTCAGATTTCAAGTGAAATGTCAGTATTTTCAAAATAACGAGAATCACAAATTAAAATTTACCAAAATTCTTTGATTTCTTTATCCCCCACTTTCACTCTGCATGTATTCCAAATCTTCATCACACCTTTTTGCCAATGCAGCCAAAGTTGTAATGGCTCACAAGTAAACAGAAGAAATTTCAAAGGAGTTACTTTTTAAGTTATCCTGAATAATTATGGTCCTTTGTCAGTGCCAAGTTTTGGCTTTGCAACTTCTAATTGCCAAGCTCTTTATTTTTTTTAAAATATAGAATGAGGCTATAATTCTTGCAGCTTTTATTATTGGACAGACACAGAAGAGAAAGGATTCAATATTAGTGTTTAATTTGCTTGGCTCTTGTCTGTTTTATTGTCAAGCATTGAGGCACACGAAATGGTATAATGAACAGTTATAGTCTTTCTTTCCAGAGTGGGTTTCCACCTCTCTCTTTCTCTCTCTCTGCTCTTCTTTCTTTTCTTTTTCTTTCTTAATCCTTTCTTTATTATCAACATCATTATTCTATCACACCATTATATATTTTTTATATTCTTCCTTTGCCTTTTTTCCTCTGCCTTTGCCCTTTTCACCCTCATCCTTTGCCCTTTTCACCCTCGTCCTTTGCCTTTTTCACCCTCGTCCTTTGCCTTTTTTCCTCTGTCTTCTCTTTTTTCACCTTCTTTCTTTGCCTTTTATCCTTTGCTTTCTCTTTTTTTTACCTTCCTCCTTTGCCTTCTCCTCCTATCACTCTTTTCCTCTGCCTTTCATCTTATACTTTCTCCTCTTTTCACCCTGCTTTTTGCCCTCTGCTTTCTCCATTTTTTTTTTTTTTCAACCTCTTCCTTTACCTTATCATTTTTTTGTCCCCTGCTTCCTTCTTTTTCATCCTCTGCTTCCTCCTTCCTTCCCTTTTTTTCTGTCTTCTCTTCCTCACTCATATGCAAATTCTTCATCTTTTTTCATCCTTGTTTTACTATCATCCACTTCTATCTTTTTATACTCTCCACTCATTTTAGTCCTCTTGCTCACATTGCTATCTTGTTCATTCTCCTCTCACCCTTATCTTTCATGTCTTTGTCCTTCTTCCACTTTCTCCCCTTGACATTATTTTCTTTTCTCTTTTCTTATTTTCATATAAAGAATTGGTGTATGCATTTGAAGAGGTTGTAAGAATTGTCACTGTAAATATCTTGCCACTTCTGACAATATCGTCAAGTCATTTATTTATTAGTAAACCATTAACACATAAAGGCATTCATTTCTGATTCTCATCTTTTTATAGTTTGTCAACAAGAGCAATTCAGTGTGAAAAGCTATAATGATTTTTGTTTCTTGGCTAATTGCTGCTTTTGTGAACAGTTCTATGTAACTTTGTCTTTCATCAAAAAAACTTATGTATAATTTGATAAGTGATCAGAATCAGTTAAATTGAACATTGATTATTAATTTGCTTTGCACTATATTACTAAATATTGGGCAATCTTATGGCCATATCATGTTGAACACCAGTTCTTGTTCAATCACAAAAGATAAGCAATGTCAAGCATGGTCAGTACCTAGATGGGTGACCGCTTGGGAAGATCAGTTGCAGTAAGCTTGAATGTGCGGGTGGTGTGATAAATACCGGCTCAGAATGAGAAATTGGAAAGCAGAGTTCAAATTCCAGTCAGGTTTGTTATGTTCACTTACATGCAGATACCCTTGGGAAAGGTATGAATCCACCACATCTCCTCCCAACTATGGGTTAAATAGTAAGACTTGTATCTGAAAAAACTTAATACAATATTCATTTGCAAAAATAAAAGAATTATTGTTCTTACAATCCAAACAATAAAATAACCTACAAAAGGTTGATAAACTGTAAAAAAAAAAAAAAAAACCCCAAATCAATCAAATATTGAGCATGGTAATTCTTATATATAATCACCCAGTTCTGTCAATAAGACTTACATTAATTCATCACTACTGACAATTTCTTCCTAGCTTTTCAGTGTATTTCTATAGTAAGCTCATTAGCAGTGCTGTTACATTATATATGATGTTTGCATGCACAGATTGACAACTGAAATTTGGTCAAAGCAAATTCAGATGAAACATTGCAAATTTCATTTTTAAAACACTTTTTTTTCTTGCTGGAAATGAGTAACTCTAAGTGAATGGGTGATGGAGTAGTGATAAAGTCAGTGGGCAGCAATAAATGGAGCAGAAGGCTGCCTGATGATTGTGTGCAAACACACAAAACTGATAGTAGTAGCCACAGTCACTGCCAACCTGAGTTTTAATTTTATATATTTTTTCACTGATAGCATCACTCAGAGTTTCATGTACAACTGAGTTGTGAATAAAAGTCGGTCGAGCTACTGGTGAAGAAAAAAATGTATTTTTATTAATGCCAGCACTCAATGCGCAAGATATATTTATATATATATATATATATATATATATATATATTTCAAATAGAACAGTGATTTGAATTTTTTTTTCTTCTGTTAAAATTAATTTTCATTATAGGAGGCTTGATGCATTTCTTTTAATAAATATTTGTAAAACATTATTCTACTAAATAAATTCTAATAAATGTCTATATTTGCATTTATCAATTGTCACAGTATAAAGTTTCTCTTTAATAATTGCATAAATCCTACTTATATCACAGGTTATATAAACAGCTTGTGTGTGTGTGATAGTGAGGAAGATGGCATGGACAAGAATCACTGAGTGACAACAGTCTGTTTCATGTTTCAAGTCTTCATGCATGAAACAGACTTGCCACGCAGTGTCCACATTTACATTTATATACGCTCTGTCCTTCATAGTCATAAATACAGCAGACCTTGAAACTATATTTTTATCATATATATATATATATATATATACACACACACACACACACACACACACACACACACACACACACAATATAGGTTTGACTGACCTATATGTATAAAGTTTGTCTATACAGAAGAGTATCTATGAAAATGTACACTTGCCAGAAATGAAATGTCCTACTTTGGTAGTTTCTTGGACATTCTGTTGAGATGATCCTTGGCAAGAAGACAAGAACTCAATGCATAGAAAGAGTCTTGTCAGATATGTGTTGCTATAGCAACATCATCGTCTTTCACTTGAGTTTCTTGTATCTTATTTCATAAATACTGGACCCCCCCCTCCTCACCTGCCTAATCATCCTTTTAGTTTCAAGTGGACTATTTTAAAAGCTACTTAGATACAAACCTCCATTATGTCATTGCAGTAGTTACTGTGTACAAACTATAAAGATTACTGTCATGCATTACAATATTATTGCATTAGCCAGATCGAATGATGTTCCATCTTCAGAAAACATTTTTAAGCAGTAAATCTACAACAGAAAAAGGGCCAAGCATGAAAAAAAAATGATGAAACTGCAGATATTACCAATCTTGAATCTTTCTAGTGGAGAGAAACCTGTTTCAAAAGACAAAACAATTTTGGAGTAAATAGTGTTGTATGCAAGGAAATGTATAAATTGCAATTCTATCCCTGATGTATATATCTCTGTCGTTCATTCTTTTTTTCTCCTCCCCTAGGTTGGCCCATTCAGATAAAGTTCCTTTATCTTGTTTCTGTCAGTTTTAATTTAGCCTTGTCCTCATCAGATGCCACAACAAAAGAGATAGTTAACAATATTATCTTTCCCATCAACATTTTATCTTGACACTTCTACTTGCAAGTTGCCAGTAGAGATGACAATGTTGAACAAACTAAAATTAATCAAAGAACAATGTTTAAATTGCAGATGTTGTCTTCATTATTACTTTCTTGTCAAACATTTCTGGATTCATTTTTTTTTTTTTTATCTGCCCACATTAAAATACTTAATAAAAGTAATTTTGTGGTATTTTAATAAACATGTTGACTTTATTGAATATAAAAAAATGTTTTCAATAAATTAAACATTCAGTTTTAATGATTAAAGTCAAATTGATAAAACTCTTCAATGCATCAAGTTTTGGACAGATGATTTCTAGTCTGTAGATTTGGATCAATTTGATTGGTATCAATTTGCATATATTTAAAGATAATTCATTCATTTTTTTGTTCATTTTTTTGATGATCTGGGAACTTGCCATTTCTGGACCACAAAACATTTTGGGAAAACAAGAGACTGTTAAACAACATATCTTGAATGTAATTTATGAAATATATTAAGTAAAAGTTGTTTGTTTTAAGCTTACCATTGGGCTACAAGAAGCTATTACAGCAAATCAAGGCTCACTTAGCCTATGTAAGCTTAAATGGTTTTCCTGGCTGAAAAGGGAAATGCAGATGTGATTCATATGCAGATAGACATTAATTTCCCTATTTTTAAGAAAAATCAGAGATATCTACTCAGACATGTGCACCACTAAATATAACATTTGTAGCAATAAGAAATAATGTTAGATTAAAAAAATATTCATAAATTTCTTTATATATATATATATATATATATATATATATATATATATAGAAAATGATATGTAAATTTTTTTATATACCAAAGCAATGTTAGGAAAATCAATGACAAAATGGGGAAAAAAATCTTCATATTCAGTGTGAAACAAAAGGATCATAAATATTTCCAAATAAAACAGTGAACTCTTCTATCAATCAATGGATCAAAATATATTCTTCTACCAACCAATAATTTATCTAAGGACAATAAAAGATTTAATTAATGCTGAACAAAATGATAATAAGCTAAAAATTGAAGGAGGAAGTTATCATCTGTAATTATTGCCACACAAAATACATAGGAGAAACCTCAAAATTTAAACAAAAGATTATAATGCAAACTGATCTTTTACAATAAAAAACACTCAATGTATTAGGTGCTCCCCGTAATGGGTGTGATTATAATTTGGATTTTAAAAAATGTTATCTATCTATATATATAAAACTGACTATGTGTGTGTGTGTGTGTTCACGAACTACTCAAGAACCATAAGACATATTTCTACCAAATTTGGAACATAGATTGTACTCGATACTGGGTATGTCTGTTAAAAAAAATTAGTCATTTTTCAAAAATCAATAACCGATAATCGATAAATATAATGTTTAAATGGGAATTTCCATTAGTTTCACATTGTTTTTAAACTTTCAGAATTGAAGTCTAAACCCTAAAGCCGATTTTAATGAAACTTGATAAGTGTATGCAACTTACTGTCATGCTTATTATACATTATATTGATTTTCGTTTCTCTCAACACTGGGACACCCAGGGTTCCCCAAAGGGACCCAAAAAAATTCAAATTGCTTTGATTTTGATGAAATTTTGCATGTTTGTTATGCTCTTACAATGCGATAGAAATCGGTTGTCAGATTTTAAAAAATGCATGAGGGGGCCCCCAGGATGACCCTATAAACCCCTTGATGCCTCAGTTGCTTTTCAAGTGTATTTTGTAGCAGTATTCCACAATTTCAACGAAAATTTCAGTACATATTGAGATTATATCAAGTAACTGAAGTAGTCACTTGGAATTCACTGAAAATCAACACTGGGTCCCCCACGAGTTAGGGGACCAGAAGGGAACTCCGACATTTTCAATTAAACCTACAGCCTTGGCCATAAAGTTGATTAAGTAGAAAACTTAAAAAAGATGTGCATTATTATTTCAATTACTATTAGTCTTAAACCTGTCCTTTGGCTTGAAATTTGGGACCCCTAGAGTGAACCAAAGGAACCTCCAAATTTTCAAATTGCTTCGATTTCGACAGAATTTTACATGTATGTTACAATCTTAAAATGAATCAAAAATGATTATCAGAATTGCTGCTACTCAAACTGTCAAAACTGAGGGGCAAAGAACAATTCTATACAGTCTTTGTGAACATTGGTTTTCAGCCTTGGCATGGCAGCTAGGAGAAGTCTTTGTTGAATTTCTTCTCCTTCCAATGCATGTTGTTCATTTGATGTAGTTTGAGCAAAAACTGTCAACGAAGCATTTCTCCTCAACAATTTTCAAAGATCGATTGCGATTAAAGTACTCTTCATTTGCTGACAAATATTTATTTGTATCTTCTGTGCTTCAGTAAAAAAAACTTTCTCCTGTTATAAATGTTTTCACACTTCATGTCATTATAATTTTTCGCCATAAAGATAAGAGGCACTTTTAACTTTACAGATTGGATGTGGTTCGTGATCTTTTTTTGAATAAACCCAGGCAACGCCGGGTAATGCTGCTAGTTTTAAATAAAAGAGAAAACAATTTACTAAGATGAAAGTTTATAATCACTAGATCATCCACAGTAAATTTACGTTCTTACAAAATATCACCATTCTTAGCAGATCTTCTATTATCGCAATGTAGGATATTTAATAGCAAAAGTGATAAAATGTAAAGAAAAAAAACTAAATGAGATTGGTTAGACTATATATATATATATATATATATATATATATATATATATATATATATATAAAACACATCTTAAAAAAAAAAAGATTTTAGTTCAAAAGATTAAAATTTCAGCTTCCCTCAATGTAAACATCACTCTAGTCAGCTGAAAGGACAAGATGTATTACACGAAAAAAAAAAAGTTCAATTTATCATTGATTTTATATATATATATATATATATATATATATATATATATGTAATTTGCACACATGCATTCACCCGTTTGACTAAATGGTAGACAAAATCTCTATTAAGCCTTTTTTTTTAATTTCTGGTGTCAAATTATTTGCATTATTTCATGTGGAAACTTGTAAAAAAAACCTTAAATGTTAAGATTCAGTACTTTTGACAAATGCCATTTTAGTTTTTGTCTGTTTTTAAAGAAATCAGATTTAAAATCCAGAAATAAGCTTACGGCCATATTACGTTGAAAAACCAATTCTTGCACAACCACTGAAGTTAAGCAGTGCCACGCATAGTCAGTACCTAGATGAGTGACTGTTTGAGAATACAAGCTTGGATATGTGTGTAGTTTAATGGATAACTGCTCAGTATTGGAAACCAGAGAACTGAGTTTGAATTCCAGTCAGGTTTATTATATTCACTTATGAGCAAATACTCTTGGGAAACGTATGAATCCACCTCTTCTAGAGTATAGGTTAATTGGTAGAACTTGTATCAGTAAATCATTATTAGCTTCAAAAGAAATCTTACTATCTAAAAATATTTTCTGGCTACAAATAACCTGTAAAGGCTTGGTAAGCCATAAGAAAACAAATCAATCAATATAGTAATACCTTAATTATCTGGACATCTTGGGACAGGGGTTGAAAAAATATTTGGATAAATTAAAACTGAATACCTAAATTATTAAAAGACAAGGAAGAAAAGTCCTCTTCTGAAAGAAATTTAATATATCAACAAATAACATTTTCAAATGCTTTGTTTCAAAGTTTTGTCCAGTTTATTTTTATGAAAAAAAAAAAAAAAATCAAAAAATCAATTTCTGTCTGTTTCCAGCTGTTCTTGATTTTTTTTTTTTTTCTGACACTAACTGCCCAAGACTAAATTAAAGTACATTTATTCATTAGTGAGCCTTCTGCTTGAAATCACAACCAACTTAAACATTTGTCAGTTTCTATCAAAGGTTGAGTATGGTTTTCTAAATTCTCAAAACACTTGTCTGAGATGAAATATTAGAATGATGTGTAGTTCAGATAATTTCAGTTATTTCATATCCGAATAATTGAAGTACAGATAAATGACGTTCTGTATTAGAACATGTTTAAAAGAGGGATTACTACCTAATACCATTAAATGTAATTGCAGAAACAAAGAAAATTGCCTATTTAACAATAAATGTTAAAACCAATAACATGATATACAATGCTATCGTAAATAATAACATTAATAGATGAAAAACTTTACATAGGGGCCACAGAAAATCTTTTAAAGTAAGGTATTACAACCACAAAATGTCATTTGAAAGAAAAAATACAATACAACCCTATCAAAATACATATGGAGCCAAAAAGAAAACAATATCCCCACCAAAATCAAATGGGAAATAATAAAAAGAGCAGCCCCATACAGTATTAGCAGTAAAAATTGTAAATTATGCTTAGAGAAAAAATTAGTTTAAAAAACCAAAATAAACTCTTAAACAAGAGGACTGAAATATTGGGTAAATGTAGGCATATAAATAAATGTTTACTTTGCCATCTAAACACTAACTAAAAATAAACAAAAATAAATATATAAATTTCACCTATTAATAAGCAAATATTAAACATACACATCTATATGTGTGTGTATGTACATGTGGATATATATATATATATATACACACACACACACATGCAAACAACCACCAAAAAAATGACAAACCTAATCCCCCATAATTAATTTAATTAACATCTCAATATATAACACCAAGGCAAAAATCAAATAAATTACTAATCATTAAATGAAACATTAAACAAATGATTACATATCTGTGCCTGTATGAAGTCTGTGCAGGAGTATGTATGCACACACACTCACATATAATACACACATCAAGGAAAAACTTAATGTTTCATTGAAAACATGGTTATAAATTATAATTTATTTCAGTGGGTAAGTTTTTAACACCTGTCTTATCAGACTGAAATTACAAATAGTTTAAATTTAAGAAATTCATATAATATATATATATATATATATATATATATATATATATATATGTGTGTGTGTGTGTGTGTAATTATTTTTATAGATGGTTTATGAATATATACTTCCCAAAATCTGACTAAATGTCAGAATTTATTTTTGAATAACTCTCTTGGTTGAACAAAATCTTTTCAGCACCCTACTTCATAAGCTTTAAGGTAAAAATCAGTTAAAACAAATAAATACTTTTAATACCACCTAAAAGTTGATTTTTTTTTTTTTTAAGATTTCAGGGATGAGGCTACCAAGACGACTTGGGAGTCAATAGATTGGAACATCCCCCAATCAAAGAACAGTCCGAGGTAGACTGTTACACATTTGGCTGTGATGCATGTGACTCATATACCCCTTATCAGACTCGCTATTAAGATGATTATACTGGGTTTCATATATTAACATATCTCACATTTGAAGTGTGTCCCTTATTTAACCAGTTTGGCATCTGTGAATTTTCTCTGAAAGCACCAACTCCACATCAAACTGCTTTTTGTAAACTCACTTTGCTTTGCAAATAGAGGTACCAGCCCCCAACACCTTATTCTATTTAGAATGACTCATTCTTCATCCAAATGAATCACCTTTTTTGATGCACTTTTGTAGCAACACTCATACATGCCAGTTGGTCCCTATAGGCTTGATGCTAGACATTTTTTTTTTTTTTCCTTAACCTAGGTATTCATTTTTGTATGCATGTGTGTGTGCTTGGATTGGTAGGTGGGGATATCTTTCAATTTTCAGTTTTCTTTTAGATTGGTTTGATTTTTATTTTGAAGGATTTATTGTTTTTACAATCTGAATACTTTTTTGAAAAATCCTTCTGTAATGAATTGAATGAAAAAAAGAAAAAGAAAAGAAGTCCCGTACCTTTAAAAAAACAAACTTTCTCTGACACAATTTCACAATATCAATGTCATTTGGGGAATAACTTTTGTTGTCAGTTTACTACTCTACCTTCTTAAATAGTTTGTAATTGATCTCTTAACAACTGGTGAAAAAATATTATTAATATACCTGTGTCATATATTGACACAGCCAATGGAAATTTTATTCTTGAGGAATGGTGTCAACAAGATTCCTTGCATCCTGGGTAACACAATAAACTATATCTGACAGCAAGGCTTTTGATCAGGAGGTTTTGAAGAGCATGGGACTGCCTCCTGATTGCTGGTGTTCCCAGGTCCACCCTGTCCCAGGGTGGTGGTGCCTGTTGGGGTCCCAGCTGTGGGCAGTTGGTTAACCCTGCCAAAAGGCTTCAAAACACTATGAAAGTATAAAAATAGGTTTTAATACCAGCAATATTTTGGAAAAATTATTACCAGCAGTATATTTTTGAAAAAGAAAAATATTACCAGTAATATGTTTTTTGAAAAAAAAAAAAATTTCAGCAATACAGTTTTGGAAAATTACCAGTGATAAAAATCTTGTCGACATTAAATAACCCATTCTGGTTGATATGCTATAAAACAAAACAAACAAGATTCCTCCCAATTCATGAACTTTTCTGAGAATCCTTGCAGAGTAAATTGTTAAAACCTGTCATCACATGACATACTGTGATGCGTGTGCCTGGTATACCCTTATCAGACTGGGTCTTATGATCATTATATTTGGCTTCATATATTTATACCATAGTGTACTGTTGTTGGCATGCTACTCACACTCATTAATAATAAATGACTAAAGACCCAAGGATTTGTGATTTGAATAATGAATGACTAAAGACCTAAGGATTTGTGATTTGATTTCTTAAGCAAGTGTTGTTAACAAAAAGCATGTTAGAAAAAAGTCTTTAGAGAAAATGGAACAGCTACCAGTCAGTAAGGGCCCATAAAGTGCGGCTCTTAAATACCTAACAGTAAGGGCCCATAAAGTGCTGCTCTTAAATACCTAACAGTAAGGGCCCATAAAGTGCTGCACTTAAATACCTAACAGTAAGGGCCCATAAAGTGCTACTCTTAAATAACTTATAATAAGACTGGTTAATTTTTGTGAAGAGGAAACAAGCAATTGCTGCGAATATGTAAAGAATGAGGCTGATAAAGAACAATCTGAATTTTTTATTTTTTTAATGTATTTTTTAACTTAAATTGTAGAACTTTTTCTTTTTTAGCTTTCCAAATAAGAATAATATTTACTCTCAGGTGGAATTGTTTTGTTGATTCAAATCTAGTTATCATATCTTCCAGAAGTTGCCTTGTTATGTGTCCAAGAATTTTCCGCTGTCAATTTTCTGATTAAATATTCTGTTAGTTCCCATCTTATTTGCAACTTCCTGATTAGTCATATTTTCTGCCCATGGTATTCTCAGCATCGCATCCTTCTGAAAGGCATCTTTCACTACTTCAATGTCGCTTCTGATTTATGTGTCACATTTTCTATCAGTTATTTGTACATCATTAAATTTCTGTACCTGCTCGATTCTGATGTTCCCAATTTGTAGTCCATATTTTTGCTTATCCCCTTTTGTTGATGAGTATACACGTGCTTCTTAAATAAATCAGCTGGAGGAAACTCTCTAAATTTTCCAAATTTTAAGAAGTATATATACCATCCAGAGGTAAGAATAAAGAATGAGGAAAATTACTTTTTGATAAACAAGGTGGGTATGCTTATTAAAACTTTGAAATTTAAGTCACCCCCTACTCTCAAGAGTAAATTCGGTCTTCTTATAGTTAACACCAAAATTTTGGGGTTGTAATCTCAAAACTAAAAGACAAAAATTAAATAAGTTCTATTTTGCCAATAGTTTTGGCACCATTAAGTGATTTTATGGTCTGCTTATGTAACATGCAAAGTATATTTCATATATATATATATATATATATATATAGTGTATTTGGACAGCAAGGTACAGCAGTTAAGTTTTTTTTTATTTAATTGTTCTTGTGTTCTTATAATCTTTTTTCAGGTCTTCAGGTGTATTTAAATGAGACCTAATTAAACTTTTATATATATATATATATATATATATATATATATATATATATATATATATATATATAGGAATAATATGAGTAAAATTTTGTCACTGAGCTGACTGATGTTACCTTCTTCATCCCAACTCCAGAGTTTCATAGGCAAACCTGTCCATACACTCTTTTAGGTGATATGAGCAATTTACTGTTTATATTTTTTTTATTATTTTTTTTTCTTTTTATATATTTAACATTGTAAGTTTTTTTCTGTATATTTTGTGTTCATTTGTGCATGTGCAGCCATGTGCACATCTCTGCACAGATGTGCAGCCATGTGCCAATCTCTGCACAGATGTGCAGCCATGTGCACATCTCTGCACAGATGTGCGTACATTGTAGGCTTTTGTGATCATTTGTTCTTTAGTTTGTTTTTTTTTTTTCTTTTCACTTTACATTTTCTCATTTAGCTTTTCTTTTTTTTTTCTTTTCTTTCAACAATTGCCATTTTTTGTGGCAAGTTGTTTCAATCTCTAGACATGCCACTAATTTTAATTTTTGGTCATGCTAGTGTTTTTTTTTTTTTTTTTTAAAGGGAAGTTGTATTTTGCTTTTTACATAATTGATTTATATATATGTGATCTTGAATGCTATCAAACAACCATTAGTGCATGGCACACTTTTCTTTTCTTTTTTTTCAAGAGGGGGAGTACCTAAAATTTTAAAATCAGCTAGCCCTAAGTTTAACATTAACTAGCAAAGTAGATTAGGTAAAAAGAGTGAATGTTTTAAGGAAACTTTAAGCAGTCATGAGTTAATTTCCTTATTGTTATTATTATTATTATTATTGAATATATGATGAAAGCCTTTCAGGGAGAAAAAGTTTCTCTGGCCTAAAGTGACTTAGTAAATTAGTTTTGTAAAAAGGCAGGCAACCTTAAATTTTTAGGCAATTCTTCAAAATATTTTTGCCTATTGTGTATGCTGTTGGTATTTCTCACCCCCCCCCCATATCTTGGGTCTTATCAGGGACTTATCATCAAAACAAAAATTAATTAGTTGACAAAATATTCAGAGTCCAGGGGGTGGTGTTTGTAATTTGACTCAAGGTCGTTAACTAATGATTAAATTATCTGGTTCATTATCTGAATGAGTCATTTTGAGATCAGTAATAACTTTTGAATATTGTTTGTGTTTATCATGCGTTGTATTTAAGGAATCTTATAGCTTTCTAATGCTTATCATGTTGTCTCTAGATTTTTAAGTTTTCTATCAAATGATATCACTAAACTTCTATTTGTTGTGATCACCATTTCATGCTTTCATAGTCAATTTACGGTTTCACTTAACAAACATTAAGTGATTTTGTAGTCTCCCCCCATCTCATATATATATATATATATATATATATATATATATATATATCTGAATTCAAAACCTGCAGAAGGTCGTTTGGGGACCTTGTGGCATGTAATGCACCAGGTCTCTCTATTCGGCTCTTCAAAAGTATGGTTGGTTCTGCACAAAGCCTTCACCACTGTAATCAAATCATATGTGCTGGTGTCTGGGCTGTCAGTTCCTAGGAACTGAGCTTCTTTACCCTTATACATCAAATACGACAGGAGAGTCCACCATATATATATATAAAGATATTTTCGTAGGTACAAAATTTAATGACAGAAATAAAAAGTGTAAAAGTTAATATTACTAGACATATTAACAGGCGAAGCAACTGGTTTTGCTCCCGCTCTTCAGGCTTCAACGGGAGATTTAATTTAAATTAAAACAACAGAAAATGTACAATAAAAAGGAAGATGTGGAAGTGAGGAAAAAAAAAATGAGAAAAAGGAACTAGAGACAAATGACAGCGAGCCCCAACAAACACTTACGTTGTTTATACAAAGAAGGCTTGCAGGACCCAATGTAAAATGCCTCCAGAACCTTTAAATGAAATAAAGAATGTGACCAGGACAACACGGTGAACCAGTCCGCACTAAATTTGACAGCACACTCTCTGCTATTTAATAGGTGTTCGCATATAGCAGAACCATAGGTGTTTGGGACGAGTCCGTTCAATATATATATATATATATATACACACACACACCCCAGGTCAAAATCTTAAGACCAAATACAAAAGGGTTTAAAAAATATATATATATAATACTGTTACTTTAATCAAAAATTTTGTCCCTTACTTTTGGACGTTCCAAATTTGAAAATAAATAATTGTTATAATTCTTTTTCTATCCTTTGCAAAAGATTCAAATTTTAGTATATTATTATGGATGATAACGACTACCAGTTGTCAAAATTTCAGCTTTTCACAGTTGTTATTTCTAACAAATATTAGGTTTTAAAATTTTGTCCCTTACTTTTGGACGCTACTGTATATATATATATATATATATATATATATATATATATATAAAATGTTATACACACTGTTTAAAATAAAAGTAGATCTATTTTAAATACAAGTGCGTACTATAGTAATGTCTGAATTTTTATATATATATATATATATATATATATATAGTTTTTGTGACACATTTAATCCATTAGGATTTCATCAGAGTGATCTTTGTTGATATTGCCACATCTACACATGCACATGAAATGAGAGATGCTGGTTGTTTAAAAATTTTTGAAAGAATACATTTTTTTTTTTTTTTTTTTTTTTTTCTTTCTATCATGAATTAAATTTCTGGGCATGGTGTTGACCCCTACTGTCAGTTTTATACTTTTACGTAATCCATCAGGTGGTCAACAGTTGTAGTACGAAACTGGGGATCTTTATTCCCCAATGCAAGCCTGTGATGAAAAAAATATGTCTGCTGTGTGCATATCATGCACACAATAAACAGACTCACCTGGAGGTGGGGAAAGCATCCTTCTGGCCAAGATCAAATAAAGCTGGAAACACACAATTGAAAAAAAAAAAAAGAAGACCAATAGTACTTTGCTGGTGCAGCAAAATATGACACACAGAACAATGGGGAAATGATCTACGAGCCTAATGCTTTCAAGCAAAAAAATTTGCTCAACCCGGTCCTTTGAGTCAGCCATGCTAGAGCTTGCTTTCTAACATCAATAGAAATAAGCTAAGCAGCTCTTAAAATAAGTCTGCCATGAATTCATACTGGTAAAAAATCCTCTATGGCATATGAAACTGACAGTAGTGGTCAAACACAGTGTGCCAGAAATTTAATTCATAATTTAGAAAAGCTCTGCCATTTTATATATATATATATAAAATATATGGTTGAATTGATGTGAGTTTGTGACCCTGGGTTTCATGCTTTTGTGATCATCAGACAAATCGCAAAAGCGTAAAACCCAGGGTCACAAACTCACATCAATCCAACCAAATATGTTAGCTCTATCTCTGATATTGAGCGCTTTCTAATAAGTACCACGCATACAATATATAAATAATTATATATTTATATACATACATTTTTCACACACACCTATATATATATATATATATATATATGGCGTCAAGCACTTCTCTTTCTGGTGTGCATTCAAAGTAGACTCATTTTAAGACCTGCTTATTTCCTGGTTGACGTTATATTCAGTACTCAGACTCCAGTGTATCATAGACAATCTTTTTTTTGTAATCATTTTTGCCGACTCATCAGGTGGTTTCAGCAATGACTGTCAATTTTATCATTTTTTATTATTTTTATATAAAGTAAAAAAAAATATCTGTCTATATTTCTGAGATGAGATATTGTAATTATTTACATTGTTCAGACTGTTGTCCTCATCTTTATTGCCGTATTCACATTTTTGGCTGGTGTATGCTCCGTCAATCTTCAGGTAATTGGAATTTCAAACTGAACCATTTATTTTATCCATCAGGTTAGATTGTTCTAGTTTCATGTGCCATGACTCTTCTGGATGTCTCAGTTATCTCCCTTTTAATTCAACTAATTTATGCACTTTTTATAGGTGTTAGGTTGACTTCTTTTTTTTTCTTCTTCTTCTTCTTACAGTGTGTTTGTGTGTGTGTGTATGCAGAATGTCATTGTTATTTCTCATTTTAATCATATTTTTTTTGCCCCCTTATACTCTCTTCCTCAAAAAGTTTGTGTGTGTATATATATATATATATATATATATGCCTTCCTGTTCTTCTTTCTTCTATTACACATCTCTGTAGAGTTTTCATACATTTGACTTTCACACTTGTTTCCCACACATACACTCTCACTAAAATTTTTGTTTTTTATACCCGGAGTTATATTTTCCAATTTCTTTTTGAACTTGTAGGTGTGATTAATTGGATCATGATTACGATTCCAGTGTAATAAATTATAACCATGGAATATTAGTGTTTGAGCCATTTTTATTATATTATTACTCTGTCCTGGACATTGAGTTCTACCTGGATTCTATCCTCTTGGAAATTTATATATATATATATATATATATCACATCAACAATCTATTGTATATGAAGATTTACTAATGGCATGCTTTGAACACCCAACCTACACTAGGGTGTGCAAGTCTAGGTCAGGCCTGACCTGACAAGGCATATGAAAGGGCACATTGGAAGTAATAATGATCAAAGTTTCCTTCGACCACCCAGAGATGATTTGATATGCCACATATGTGACAGGAAATGCAGATTGATGGCTGGCTTTATGAGCCACTGTCATTCACACAACCAATGAATGCAGTGTTGTGGGGGTGGGGAGTTAAAGTGATAGGCTGGATGTGGCAGTGATGGTCATACTTGCTTTACGAAACAACACACACACACACACACAGAAGCTGTTGACTCTATAAACAATTATGCCCATCTCTGGCAAGTTTGAGCAATGTTTTTGGTGCTTATGACAATGGCTCTTATTGAAGCCTGCAAGTGACTTGCAGTGCTTCAGGCCTGAAACACTGTCACCATTCTGAGCTGAACTTCACTTCTATATACACACACACACAGAGTTTGATCTAAACAAGTTTTGTTATATTCAACCAACAAGGTCTCAGTTTAATTATTTTTATTGAATTTTTTTCCAATTTTCAAAAATGTAGGAAAACATCTGAAGTTGATGTTTTGTTCTGATTTGATTTGTCCAATTATTTTGACCATCTCAGTCATTATCAAGAGCTGTGTGTTACCAGTGTTTTAGATAAGATTTTATTGCATATTAGTATGAGACAAATTGGTAATGGAATCCAGTGAACTTTGGAAAGCTTTTGAGTAACTCCTGTCACAAGTGAACAGATGCAACACAGAAAAGTGACAGCTAAGCTCAATGAATGATTCCACATCACCAGGCCGCCAATTGATCATTGCATATATATATATATATATATATATATATATATATATATATATATAATAAATCTAAGATATTAAATCTTATATATATATATATATATATATATATATATATATACACATTCAAAGTGCAACCTAAAGTTTTGTGGTTCGAACAACTCTTCAGACATGAATTTGTTCCTGATGACTTTGTAGAACCACAAAACTTTAAATTGCACTTCGAATGTAGGTATATGTATATCAATATATACTTCTTAGCTCTGTCTGACCACATTGACCACTGTTTTGTTTATACCTTAAATTGAGTGAATATTTATTCACTTACATGTGTATGCATACTAACACATATATATACAGTTGCTAATATCTAATTATTTCATTTATATCCACTCTTATACCTCTCTCTTTCATATATATAACACCCTTGAGCACTTAGCCTTGGAACGGGTAGAATGGAGATCAATGTGTTTTAGTGGACTCAGCAATTTTCAATCAGCTTGTCTGAATCATCTTCAAGAAGCGAGAGCAAGATCTAAAAGGTCAGCCAATCTAACAGTGATCTCATCTCACAATTCTCACACTTGCTCCATATGTGGCCTCCTTTGTAAATCACTAGCGGGTCTTAAATGCCACTTAAGATTATCGCACAAACTTTCATAACTGAATCAATAAGCTGTCAGATCCTCATACGTCGAAACCAATTTTTATATATTCGTCACCAATAGCCCAGCTTGGAGTTTCATGCACAACACAATCTTCAGGTGCTGAGTAGAGACTCTACTCAGCACCTGAAGATTGTATGGTGCATAAAACTTCAAGCTTTGCTACCAGCGATGAATAGTATATATCTGTTAATCTATACTTAATAGCTCTGTTATTTTACATTGAGCACTATTTTATTAACACCATCACTCAATGTGTGATGTCTTATATTTGTGTATATATATATATATATATATATATATATATAACCATGCAAAGGTCAAAGGTCACCTTAAACTATAATAAATTTTTAATAAATTATCTCTTTGTAAATGAATGTTTTGTACCCCTTTTTTCGCAGATGGTACATTGACTGTACAAGTGTCATTTACATAGCTAGTTTCATTGTCTATTGCATAGATTTAAATTTTGAGGGGGGAAAAAATATGTGCTAACCTACAAAAATAGTCATGTATAAGCCTTAGAACACTTTATCTAAGTTAAATCTACATATATAATACACACACACACACACACATACATATATATATATATATATATATATATATAATAAATCAAACAAATGCTTTTACCTCATTTGGGGAAAATATATATATATATATATATATATATTCCCCATGTGAGATAAAAAGATTTGTTTGATTATTAATTGCTTTGTGTAAATTAAATAAAATACATCAAGCTCTTTTTTGTGGATCAGTTCTAATATTTTCATATTACTAGGATTTTTTTGTGTGTGTGTGTGTGTGTAAACCAATGAGGAGCAGTGTGCGAAATAACGATGACTCACCCACCCAAATTCAAGTTATATTTGTTTTTGAAAAGTGAAAAGAACTTTAGTTGAATAAAATTATAAGAGACAGATATGAATTACGGTCAACATTAGTCCTGTTGAATGTCTGTTTTACAAATTTAACTATATTTTATTTAAATTAATTTTCAAAAAAGTTAGGCTTGCTATAGTTTTTGCTTTAATAAAACTTAATTTAAAATTATTTACTTTATTCATGTTAGTAACTAACCAAAAAAACAATGAAGTTTATTTTTTAAAGATTGAATAAAAAATATTTTCCATAACATAAGTAATTTTTCCGTGTCATAGTTTCAGGGTGGAGTAGAGACCCTTGCCCTGGCATGGACTAATTCAAGATATTTTGTTTGAAATTTGTTATTGTAAAGTAAAAAAAGGAGAATATATATTAAGTTTTGCTTTTAAAATCAGCAATAATGAATGAAGAATAAAAAGTTAAAATAATTACACACAAAAAAAAAAAAAAAACACGGAAATAAATTCAAGAGAAAAGAAAATTTAAAAATACATATAGTATTTCAAATTATATCAGCAGAATTAAAAAGTAAAAATGAACAGGAATAATAATTATTTCCGTTTTTACTTTTTAATTCTGAAACTTTTGAAATGCTTACATGGCTAAAAATGGATTCTAATGCAATTATTATGTATTTTTAATTTTAAAATACCTTCACAAATACAAATCCTATAATGATAATCTTTTTGCTAAAATGTGGGTTGGATGATACTGAGTCTGTATATATATTTGTTGTTAATTATTGTATGTTACAATTTTGAGCATATCTTGTGGAATTTGGTAATAGCTTGAGAAATATATAATGATACATTGCTCTTAGTAGGATAATAGATAAGCAGACTGAAATTACAGATTGAATCTACAGGCTGTCAAGGATTGCTCAGACCTTCGAAAGTTTACTCAAAATATATTGTGCTTTGGGAACTTTTGCAGTAAACATAATTTTGGCTGTAAATATGTAACATTTATGAGGATAATATACGGGTAGGTGTTTATAAATTATACACTCTTCAATTATTAACATTAATAACGAACTATTTTAAATTACAAAATTGTATTTGGATTAAACAAAAATTACTTACAATATAATTATTACTTATAATACATTCCTTTTTGTCATCAGTTTTGATGGCATGGGTACACTAGTTTTTTAATAAAACAAAAAAAAATGGTGTATTTCAGACAAAAATACTATATTGTTAGTATTTCATGTGACTTTCTTCATCTTGAATAATGACTTTAATTCACAATGGCAGCAAATGTTGTACAGTCTCCTCCAAGATAAAGAAGAGACTCGAGGCAGCGGGGATATGGTTCTACAGAAGGATGCTAAGGATGTCATGGAGCGAGCATGTGAGCAACAATGAGGTCTTGGAGAGGATGCAAACAAGGAGGAAGCTTATACTTAACATAAGAAGTAGATGAAATTTCTGGGACACATAATGAGAAAGGAGGGCCTGGAGAATTTGATACTCACATGTTGAATAGAGAGAAAAAGAAACAAAGGAAAAATCTGGTGAGCTTAAGCTAGTGGATGGTAGAACGTGGTCTGGGGGAGTTGGCAGAGGTATGAAACTTATTGAGAGCCACAAGGAATAGGGGAAAGTGGAGAGCCATGATCGCCTATGTCCTGAAATGACATGGCACATGGAAAAAAGAAAAAGAAGCTGGCCAATCTTTGAAATATATTTACATTTTTATCAGCCAGATATTGTTGAGTTGCATTTGAAAATGTTTAAATGAATTCCTTAGTTCCTCCAACTGTAACCCTCTCGTTTATGACTTGCTATGCCACATACATTGAGGCAAACCACCCTCATTCCCTCTGTATTCCTTTAGTAAGTTTCACTCAGGTAGGTTCTTCCCAACAACTGTTGCTTTGTAGAGCAGAATCCCAAAGCAATTCTTTCTTAACCACTAACCATCCTCGATATGATGGTAAACGACATCCAGCAGCAAGGCCTCTCATCAAGATGTTTTGGGGAGCATGGAACCCCCTCCTAATTGTTGTTGCTTCCAGGCCTACTCTGACCCCCAGGGTGGTAGAAACTATTAGGGTCCCCGTTATGGGCAAATAGTTAACCCTCAAACTAGGGTTAAAAATTTATGAATATGTGTATAAAAAAAATTATAGTAAAAATACCAGCAATATATTTTTGTAAAAAAAAAAAAAAAAATTACCAGCAATACATTTTTGTACAAGAAATGACTAATGCTCCTAAGAAAATTAAACTTTGGTATTAAATGACCCATAAGGAGTTGGTATACCGCAAAACAAACATCCCAATCGCTAAAATCTTGGGTTAAATGTTTTTTTGCACACATCCATGTAAAATGTGCCCCTTACACTTACCATTCACACAATTATCTTCAGTAACCCTCTATCTTGAGTGGGCCTTGTATAATGTGAAATTTAATAAAATATATACTCTCACATATCATGCAATCTTTGAAGACCTAATTTTGAAGTTAATTTGACTAAAGTAAATGGATATACAGTTTGGTCAACAGGATAACCAGGGCCAGCAGTATATACTCCTTTTTATCTCGTGTATGATGCAACCCATAACCCCCCCCGGGTAAAATTATCTTCAGAATTAGGTCTTTAAAGGTTGCATGATATGCAAGTATAACCATTAGATAAAGAAATAAAATAACAACAGGTTTGTTATATTTTGATGCAATTTCCCAGTTGTTTTTAGTTTTTCTTTAAAAAAGAAAAAAAATACAAATTGGTACAAAGTAAACACTTATTCTGAATGTTAAGCTAAAGCTTAACATCCAGAGTAAGTGTTTAGTTTGTCTTGTAACAAAATATCATGACCAACTCATTAAAATAGTCATTTTTGATTGGTATTATACTAGTGTATATCATATTGCATATAAAATTAAATTTTGTGTTCATATTTCCTTCCCATAATGCTTCTGTTGATTTGTAACTGGACTTTGCATTTGGTAGGTTTGTATAGATTAAATGTTGTTGGTACTTTGTATTTTTTTTTTTTTTTTTTAACTTTATGCAACTAAAATAAAAATGTTATGAGTAAATTTATCAAATTTTCCAAGGCAGCTTTTGCACCTGATAGTCAATTTAAAGGCTTGGCATTATTATGTAAAGTAAATAAACCAATCAGGAAAAAGTAGTTTAAATTTTTTGCTGTTTTATTGGTAGCCTATTTTTCATTATATCTTTTTTTAACAGAAATGTTAAATATTATTTTTTTTTTTTTTTATCAGTTTGTATCTTGTACATTTCTCATTAAAATTCTGACTCTGCTTTGAGAGATTTTATCAAAATCCTTGTTTTTTTTCTTTTAATTTTAAGAATTTAGGTTTTATCCAAAGATGATTTAATCACTTGAAAAAGACTGTTTAAAAAATGAATGGGGCTCTCTTTCTCTCTCACATTGATTTGTATTTCTTCTCCCCCCCCCTTCTCTAGATCTGATTCTGCTGAAGTTGTTAGTGTGAAAAAGTGATTAGATTATTTCAGTTTTACTGAAATGACTGGGAAACTTTGCAGGAAGAAAAAGCCAGTCTTTTGAATTTACCAAGGCTAAATGTCAATATTTTTAGGCATATTAGATAGGGAAATCTATGTTTACATTGAATAGAACAGAGTTAAGCTTTTTTAGATGGACTGTCCAAATCAGGCTAGGCAAATGTTTGTGTTACAGTAGAGTTGCATAATTCATTTAATTGCATGTAAAGTCCATCATTTGGCTGATCAAAAAAAGGGAACACAGTTATCTTTCTTGCTTTTTATTTACTTTTTCATATTTTTGCTTTTATTAGAAATCATTAGATTTACTGTTCAATGATTCTGTCAGAGAAGTGTTATAATTTATTACATTATTCTTCATACAATTTTATCTATAATATATTTTGCAATTTTGTCAACTTTATTGCATTCAGTTTTCATGGAAACGGTTAAAATCAGATATTCAGGAGTAAAGATAGATAATAGAGAGCCTGAAATATATATGTTGTAGCATACCTACAGGCGATAATGGGTATTCCCCCGCCCCAATCCCATAAATACAGTAGCGAATACTGTATGTGTGGGTCTGGGGGTTTGCAGTTGGAGTTTCATTGTGAAATTCACTTGACTCACTTCTAACAGTTGACTACTACTTCTACGTGCAACTGGCGAATCTTATGTGTGTTGTTCTTGTCCTAAGTATTATCGTTCATTACCAACCTTCGTGTGATTATTCTATTCAGTAACCTTTCCAAGGTTACAACAATATATATATGTATGTATGTAAATATATAAATTTCACCCCAAGCAAGGCAATAAAGCCACTAAGATGCAAGGTGTTACTGAGTGTCGGAGAATATGAGGGAAGAAAAACTATTAATGAGAAAGAACAATAAAAGAACAGGAAGTAAGAAGATAACTGTTATGGTCCAAGTTCCTTGTGCCACGGGTGATGGTCCAAGGTTAGAACCAATGAAAGAATAACACGAACACAGGTATGGAATACAAAGATATATTACAACAGAAATATAATATAAAGAAGTAGAAGTATTAGTAATGACTATCAGATTTGGTTAGAGTGAACTATGTTGTCTCGACAAGTATCACTATTCCAATGTCCTTACAATATGCTCTCAATTATCTCTCCTCATCTTACAATCTCCTCATACCTCTTAAGAGGCGCAGTATTTATAATGTCAGGAATAGTCCATTATTATTAGGGGTAAATTCCCATAACAATAACGATTGACATTGCATTTAAATTTTTGAAGATCAAAGTTGACTGGAAAGCAGAAAACTCAAATCGCATTCCACAAATGTGAAGGGCAAGAAAAAAACTGTTATCATAGAACTTACAGTTACATCTAACCCTTTCAAGTGTAAAATGATGAGACCTTGCCAAAGTCTAGTACTGTGCTTAAATTCATAAAGTCAAGGTACCAAAGAGGAAAGCTCATCAGAATAATTACCATGAAAGTATTTATAGAAAAGGCAATGGGCACCTAGATTACAGCAATGGAAAAGTGACTGAAGCCAAGATGCCAGGTCAGGATAAATAATATTGCAGATTATTCTTTGTGTTATATCAAGAATCTTTAAATATTTTGCTGAATCACCAGACCAGATGTGGCAGCAATATTCAAAGCATGGAAAAATGGTAAACTTATAAATGTGTAAGATAAATTCTGCTGAGAAAAATTGCATGACAGAGTGAACCAACATTTTATGGCAGTAAACCAAGCAATAAAATCTCTCCAAATTATGTCAGTGGAATACATTAACCCAAGAAGGCTATTTTTATTTATTTATATATATATATATATATATATATATATATATATATATATATATATATATATATACTATTTACATTATTCGGACTATTGTCTTCATCTTTGTCGCCATATTTATTGTGTTTTGGCTGTTGTACACTCTGGCCTTCTTCAGGTGGTTGGAATGTTGAACTGAACCCTTTATTTGGCTCTCTGGGGTAGACTGTTCTAGTTCCACTTGCAATGTTTAATGGATGTCAGTTATCTCCTGTTAATTTCCCTCTCCAAGTTCTCCACTGCCTTAACACAATGGCACAGTGGATAAAGACATTAGTTAGATCCAGTGACAGGACCCAAAGAGTGTGAGTTCAATACCTGGTTATATATATATATATATATATATAAACAAAATAAACTTTTTTTTGTTATACCAATCACAGGGTGATTTTCAATTGTGAAGAATTCTTAAAAGTCTTGTTTTATTGTATTAATCTGTCTTGATTGTGTTTGTATATTGCCAACAAATATCTTTTGAAAAGGTGTTGGTCAAAAGGATCTTAAATGTTAAAAAAATAAAAAAATTGTTTATTTTGTTCAAATCTGTTTTATTTCTGTGGGTACAAGTCCTTGTTATATATATATATATATATATATATATAAGTAAATAAACCTAAAGAGCCAGAGTAACCTACCTAGGTTTCACCTACGCGGTAGGTCAGGCCAGACTGACGATCCGTGTAGGTGAAACCTAAGTAGGTTAGTCTGGCTTTTTAGGTTTATTTACTTATTTTGTTCTACTTAGCATATTGAGCACTTTGTTTAGTTATTTTACTTTACTCATGTCAGAGTTTTTTTCTTTGGACTCTGAACTTAAATTCTAGACGATTATTTTCGCTGGAAGTACATGTTCTTTCCCTTTTTTTTTTTTACCCTATTTTCCCCCTTGGGTATTGGTTTGTTCATTTACAAGCTAAAACACCTAAGGTTTTGCCGGACGAGTATAGCTGCTTACATTTATAAGGTATATATAAACACGCACACACACATATATATATATATATATATATATATATATATATATATATATATATATATAGTGTTGGTACAACGAACAGAAAACTTGCCAGGTAACCATGATGCTAACAATGAATATAGCAAAAACCAAGAAAAAAAAAACACAGGGAAAACTAAAATGAAATGAACGAAAAAAAATGATCAAAAGGCTGACACCTGCCTAAACAATAGCCAACAGTGCTATATGCATGGGTCATCAAATTAGAAAAACATTTCACAGCATTACATGTCAAAAAGAAGCAAAGTTTGGATCTCTGCTTAAGTTTCACGCTCCCCTGATTGTCAGACAACCAGAACACACACAATAGAAAGGAAAGGAGTTAATACATATATGTGGATAGCTAGCTTTCAAACTGAATTGTACATTTGAGTTATTCCAAAAACTTGGAAATAAATTCCATCTGAAAAGTTTTTAATGATAAATGACAGAGAAGGGTTACTGAGATATATATATATATATATATATATATATATATATATATATATATATGTGTGTGTGTGTATTTGTGTATTTAAGCAGCAATCCTCCTTTCATGCACATTTCATTGAAAACAACAGATGAGGTGCTTTTATTTAGTCTTTTATACAGTTTCTCATGTGATCTAATAATATTTTTTTTCTTTTTGTATAAATTATATAAAAATTGTCTGAATGTTCTTTTTATCTGAGCGCTTTCAGCTATACATTTAGCCATTTTCAAGGATTAAATATTTTAACTGTGAAAATTAGAAATAGTTTGTTGTATGTATGTTTTATAAAATGTTTACATTTTTTTTGCTTCAAAACATGGTCAAGATATTATGTCCATGTTTAAAGTTAATATTATTAAGTGTTGGTTTGTTTGTTTTTATTAATAAGGCTTCCATTATTTTTAGCCTTTTTTTTTTTTGCATGTGGATGAATCTATTATATTAGTGTTGTCAACAAGTATGTTCCGAATAATGTCTGGTAGGTCTCCATGAATATTTAAATGAGATCTAATCGAGCTATTGTCAGAAAGGTGTAGAGTTAGTCTGCATGTCAAACATGTTGCAGTGTGGCCTATATAATTATTTACGAATTTTGATTGATCAGGAATACAATTCTTTAATGGGCATTTAAATTTGTAAATAATATTTGTCTCATTTAATTTTGTTCTAGGAGATGAATTATTATTTTTAACTATAAGGGTAGAGGTTTTAAATTTTTTATTATAAATAAATAATCTAATTTTTTTTGCTATTGTCAACTGGTATTATACATTTTTTTATAATGTTCTTAATTCTGCATTCATCCTGTTTATAATTTTTCGTTCATTTGATTTTTATAAAAAATATTATTGTTTATGTTTCTATTCTCATCGTTACTATTAGCTACCTTAGACAAGAAACGCCTAATGTGGAAATCCAACAATTGATTATATAATAAGCTATTTTTCTCCAAATTTATCTTAATGTGTTTCACACCAAAGGATATTAATTACTATTTTCATACCTTCATCTGTTAAGCACCAAGCTACATTAATTACATGATGCTTTTATATTAACTGTCATGTATTGCTGCAACTAATACCTGCTTTTCTAGTGATGCTGTTTAATGATTAAGGAATCCAAATTGTATTTTTAACTCCCATCCCTGAAGAAAAATGTTGGCACTGATGGTGTTAATCTAAAGTGATGGCTAAAGATGATGATTAAAATTATTACGGGCAAGCTGAAGAAGAATCAAACCTTGATTCTAATCTTTTAAATGAGCACAGAAAATAAAAGAGAATGAAGTTCAAATCCATTGTATTTGTTCCATTCAATTCTGCTGTTAACATCTTGGAATGTAGTGATTCTCAAATTAATGGCCACAATCCAAATGAAAGTTGCAAGGATGCTCCTTGTGGTTTAAGGGGAAAATGTTAAAGGTAAAAAAATAGTGCAAATATATTGACATCAAAATTATAGACTGAAAGGTATTATTGAAACTCAGGATTAGGAAAATAGTTGGGAATGAGAAGGCATCAATAAATATATGAAAATCATTCTTTTCTTTTCATTTCTCTTTTTCTTTTCATTCCTCTTTTTTCTTTGTTTGCATTCCTCTTTTTTTCTTTGTTTGCATTCCTCTTTTTTTCTTTGTTTGCATTCCTCTTTTTTTCTTTCTCTTTCTTTTCATTTTCTCTTTTTCTCTCTCTTTTTCTCTTTTTCTCTCTCTTTTTCTCTTTTTCTCTCTCTTTTTCTCTCTCTTTTTCTCTCTCTTTTTCTCTCTCTTTTTCTCTTTCTTTTTCTCTTTCTCTCTTTTTCTCTTTCTTTTCTCTTTCTCTCTTTTCTTTTCTTTCTTTTCTCTCTTTTCTCTTTTCTCTTTCTCTTTTTTCTCTTTTTCTTTTTTTCTTTTCTCTTTTTTTTTTTCTTTTTTCTCTTTCTCTTTTTTCTTTTCTTTTCTCTTTTTTTCTTTTTCTCTTTTCTCTTTTCTTTCTTTTCTCTTTCAACCAATGCTAATGTACTGAGACAGCTGATTCAATCACAATATCATTTCTTACCTCAATTTGAATGACTAACATGTTGAAATATTCACAGAAGATACATTGACATAAAGTTGTGCTTATTTTCTTTAATCTACATGAGAAATATTAAAATTTATTGGTTATTAAATTGAAGTAAAATTCACTGAAATTTATTGAATGAAGAAATAGGGATGATCAAAATAATTATAATGAGGGTAATGGCCAAAATCTTTTGGGAAACATTCCTGTTTTTTTTTTTTTGTTTTTGTTTTTTTATTAGAGATAATTTGCATGACTGAAATATTACTTTTAATTCAGTCCCCAATTTTGACTTCCAGTATTTTAATGATGAAATGTAACTGGCACTTAGTAACAAGACCATTGGTGATATATTTGTTAGCTTTGTATTTTTATCATGAAGTTCCTTTATGCAGAATGCTTTTACAAGGTAAACTATTGGAACTGTTTTTTCCTTTGTGTATGATTTCAAGATAATGCTGAAGGCTGTCTTCTAACCTGTGTAAGGCTAATTTAGACTGACAGAAGAAAGATAAAGGAAAGATTGATTTGGGCAGACCAGACAAGAGAGGAGAAGATGGAGATCCCACACTGATAGATACAGCTATGTTCCCCACAGGGAGATAAGCTTGAAATACATCTGGAAAGTGATTTGTATAATGGTATGCTGAAAAATTATCACTCACTTTTCAAAATATTAAAACAATTGATATTTGATTATCTCTTATTGGTTGGGGCAAGAACTTTTCAGCACTCTTTCATTGTGGTTATTTAGGAAGGCTGAAAAACTTTCTTTTCCTCATATATGGTGTTGTTTGTCCTTGGAAATGAGGATCATTGAATGACCCAGCAGCCTATCACCTGGTCTATACTTTTTGGGTCTTAGTGGCATTATCACCTTGCTTGGAGTGAATTGATGAAAAAAACAAACAAAAAAACTGCTTAATTGTCATAAACTGTTTTGAGAAGGAAAAGTTCCAATATGTCTTGGACAATTTCTAATACATTATAATTTATACACTTCATTCTCTTATGTTTTAGCTTCTTTTTCTTTCTTTTCCTTTTTTTCTTCTTTCTTTTCCTTTTTTTCTTCTTTCTTTTCCTTTTTTCTTCTTTCTTTTCCTTTTTTTCTTCTTTCTTTTCCTTTTTTTCTTCTTTCTTTTCCTTTTTTCTTCTTTCTTTTCTTTTTTTCTTCTTTCTTTTCCTTTTTCTCTTCTTTCTTTTCCTTTTTTCTTTCTTTCTTTTCCTTTTTTTTTCTTTCTTTTCCTTTTTCTCTTTCTTTTCCTTTTTTTTCTTTCTTTTCCTTTTTTCTTTCTTTTCCTTTTTTCTTCTTTCTTTTCCTTTTTCTCTTCTTTCTTTTCCTTTTTCTCTTCTTTCTTTTCCTTTTTCTCTTCTTTCTTTTCCTTTTTTCTTTCTTTCTTTTCCTTTTTTTCTTTCTTTTCCTTTTTCTCTTCTTTCTTTTCCTTTTTCTCTTTCTTTTCCTTTTTTCTTTCTTTCTTTTCCTTTTTTCTTCTTTCTTTTCCTTTTTCTTTTTCTTTTCCTTTTTTCTTCTTTCTTTTCCTTTTTCTTCTTTCTTTTCCTTTTTCTCTTCTTTCTTTTCTCTTCTCTTACTCCATTCTTTTATTGTCTTCTCTTACTCCATTCTTTTACTGTCTCTGGATGGTTAATGATCTTATGTTTAGCAAATCCTTTTGAATAGGAATAGAAGTTTATTCCTTTTTACTGTTTAGGATTAAGTTTCTGGTTTCTTTTAAAGTCTTTTCATTCTCTTTCACTTCCAGTAGCTCCATTGCATCTTAGTGGCATTATTGCCTTGCTTGGGGTGAGTTGGTTAAAAAAAGAAATCAAACCAAATAAGGGTTCTCTTAATAGATACAAAATATAAATCAGATTATAATTTTCTTTTCATCAATGTTTTCTTTGTGGATTAGAAGAGAGTTACCGTCAAAGTTTAGCCATTTTCTCAGCTGTCTCTTACCCTTGTCTTGGGAACTCATGGATTGAATATATTACCAAAAGTGACAACAGTACACATTTTAGTTAACATGATACACTTTCTGTTCTTATGAAATCATTAGATGAAGTTATTTAAATAAACATTGCAATATTTCATCCAATACATTCTCCAGCCATCCTTCAGTATTAGTTTAGTTTATGTTCTTTTTTGTGCTATATGACAGTTATTTTTCAAACAGTTGAATTCCTAAAAAAAAAAAAAATCCAAGTAGGTCAATTTTCTTTACTATTTTCCCATGACTTGTCTTGTTGACATTTTTTTTTTGTTTTGTTTTTCCAGCAGAGCATTGGTAAGGGTTCTTTATGGTGCATTGATCCTGACTATAGACCGAACTTGCTGCAAGCTCTACGCAAGACCCCCTATCACCCGTATCATCAGCTACAAATGTTGGCTAGCAACCAATCTGCACAAACAAATGCCAACAACCTCAGCAGCAGCCAATGGTAAGTGAGAATTTAGCAAAACACTTGAGTTTCTTCTTTCTTTTCATTTTTCTTTCTTTTCTTTGCATCTTAACCAACAGAAATGGTATCCCAACATAATAATTGTCTTGGTTATTTTTTTTCTCATGGATGCACATATACTGTTAAGCAACATCTCAAAATCAGAACTGACACCAAAAAGCATTTTAGTAATGATATTCATCTCAAAGAATTAAATTGATAAAGATAATTAATACTTAATTAGATGTCTTATATTATACGTCCAGCAATTACATTTAACCCTTTAGCTTTCAGCACACTCAAAACCACCCTCTAAATATCAGCTCTCAAAGTTTCACTGTTTGACTGTCTGCATTATTTGTGATGATGATGTCATATATTATGGCAAAGTATATAAGGCAGTACATCTGAAATGAAGAAAAGTTTAGTAACACATTTTGGTAATGATGTGTCAAAAGTTGATTGTACCTGATTAGTATGTAGCACACATTTTTAAATGTGGCTTGTTGGTATGCTTTTAATCGACTCTGAAGCACCAAATTTACTAACTTATTTAGTTTGTTTCATATAGATTTAAACAAATACAACACAGAACAGTACATGACCATATTGGCAGGAAAATTAGTGTATACACACAGACACACAAGTATTGTAAACATGTCCTGTTAAAAAAAAAGTAAAACATTTCATGCCTATTAAATGTATTGATCTTTTTTCTTTTTCTATTATGCAAATAATGTTTTAAAATGTTTAAAGATAAAATTCACATTCAGTTCAAACTGACATGCATTATAAGGTGTGTGAGTAAGAAAAGCTTGGACTCCAACATACAAACCCACACACTCTCAAATATGAATGCACATTCTACACTCTTACTCACACTCCTGATGATGACGTAAGTAAAGAAAAGTATGGAGTCGAAAGCTCGGACCCAATATAAATTTTCATTATTTATACAATACAGTTCAAAAGTTTGAAACTTCCCCCAGAATTAGCATGGAATGAACTTTGCATAAGAGTTAAACCTTTCCATCCAAAAAATGAAAAAGAGCTCTTAGAGTCATTGAAAAAATAATGGGATCAATTATCAAATTTATAATTTGAGAAACTTTTGCCAAAAATTTGTGCTGCTAAGGCCAAGGGAGGATATTTTGACAAGAGCAAAATTTAATCATAAAATGTTTCTTTTTTTTTCTTTCTGTCAAAAGAAAATTTCTAATAAAAAATCCTGTCTCACTTTTTTTTAACCATGTATATATAATAATTTTCTCCTATTTAAAGTACAAAAATACTTTTTGGGCCAGTTTCAAAAATTACCAGGAGTAGCCTCAAACTTTTGAACTACAACAACAATCACATTTGCAAAAGTTATTGACATACTAGAAAAAATGATCAATAAATTCAATAGACATAAAATATCTATTCTTTTTAATAAGACATGTTTGCAAGAACAAATTCTACCAAAATATTCTGAGAATATCTATCTTATAATAAAGAGAATGAACAGTAAGATATATAATCTGGTGTTCTTATTAATTATTTTTATTTTTACAAAACATTGCTCAATGCAAATCTACAGAGCATAAATATTTATTTATTTAAAATAAGTTATTCCAAAATTCTCTTGAAACTGAAACAGGACTAGGGACTTTAATTTAATTCTATAATTGAATTGGAAGTTTTTACTTTCTGTTTGTGAAACATTGTAATTCCACTGTAGCGATGGAACCATATTTTTAAATTAGTAAATTTAATTTATATATATATATATATATATATATATATATATATATATATATATATATATATATATATATATATATATATATATACACACATAAATATATCAGGTGTAAAAGCAAAATTGTGCAAATTATGTTACTGCATAATTATCCATCCCACAAAATGTTTAATATCTTAAAAAAAAAAAAATAAATAAACTAATCGAGTTTTTTTTCCAGGTTTTCACATGAGGCATTTAGCCACCTTGACACCATTTTGATAAGAATCACTGTAAAACCTTTTAAGTTATTTAGTTATAAAGAGAGCAGGTTAAAATTGTCTTGTGTCAGCCCCACTGTCTTCCCAACTGAGCAATAGTGAGAGGAAAAAGATCATTTAGGCCTTAAGTAATGGTACCATTTTCAAAGTCCGTTCAAGATACATCAAGAAAATGGTGAATAAGTTTAAAAAAGGGGGAACAGTCAAGAGGAAAACTGGATTGGGAGGTCACAACAGGAAGAGGTATCATCATTTAAAGTGATCAATTAGAAAAGATCCAACTCAATCCATAAAGTTTGGCATGTTAGAGAGGAGTTTCAGCTATGACAGTCCAAAGTGCAGTGAATTATTAATTATAAATTCTTATTGCTCAAAGTAGATTCTAATAGTGTTATAAAAACCTTGGAGAATTCCAGTAAGATATCTTTAATCATTTCTAAGATACAATGGTTCAAAACTTAATCTAACAATTAGACAATTTTGCTGTGGCACCTATATATATATATATATATATATATATATATATATATATATATATATATATATATATAATTTAATAAATTGCAGACATTATGTCTGCTAATTTTTAACACAATCTGTTCATACTCATGAATAACCTTTCATGTATTGATGTTAAATAATGAGAGAAATGTGTTATAGCTGTTTAAATTTCTTTTATTTTACTTTCCCAAGTACTTTCGATCTTCTAAGATTATCTTCAGGGATGCAAGTAATACAAAACTATAAAATCAAGTACTTGGGAAATGAAAATAAAAAAGATTTAAACAGCTATAGCACATTTCCCTCATCCTTTAACATCAATACACGGAAGTTTATTCATGAGTATGAACTGATTTTGTTAAAAATTAGCAGGCATAATGTCTGTAATTTATTCAATCAGACATGCCTAAAAGTGAATTTGCTGCCTAAATACACAAATATACATATATATATATATATATATATATATATATATATATATATATATATATATATATAACATACACAAACAATTCTGGAAAATCCTTGTTGAAAACACAACTATACTTAAACATGAAAACAATAAACAAAAACTAAAAATTCTTGAAGCTATATACATAAAACAGTCGAAACCTAACCTGAACAAAATAAACTACGAAATCTCCACAAATATTCTTAAATGTATATAATTGATAACAGAAGCCATTGGTTTATACCAACGGCTTCCCATACTTAATACTTCTCATTTTCACTTTCGCGTCTTGTATACAAGAGTTAGTCATTGCTTTGAAATTTTTCATGCCACAAAAACAGACTATCATTATTGTTTCGTCCGTGTATTGGTTGATATATTGAAATGTAATTGTCATCTTTGATAATGCGTTATGTAAGCCGAAAGCTTAGATTGGATTTAAACATGTATCGATATGGTGATTTCCTTTTGTCTTTCAATGATAATGTTATTAAGCTTATCAGACAATATGAAAGGAACTTACTTAAAATAAATAGACAAAACTTGTCTATTATTTAATGAAACATGTTGCCATGAGAGATGTCTTGGGAATTTTTTAAATCTACAGGTTGTTTGAAAAGTATTGATGATTTTGGTGGGTGGTTCTTTGAATTTCTTTAGATTTTTTCTATAGCTGTTAACGGTTTAGGAATTTTTAACGTAACCCTTTATTCCATCCACAGAGGGTAGATAGTTCTCATTCTGCTGTTTTAATTCTTCCTTGTATTGACTTGACTCTTCTGTTGAACTAGTGCACAAGTTTTTTTTTTCACTACCCAAACCAGAGATTGAACTTAAAACTTCTTCACAACTAGATTCACTTAACCAATGCTCTTATCAACTAAACCATGTTTATAATACTTTCATGAATCATTTCATAAGTTGACTAAAAAAAAATTCTCCAAAATAAGATAAAGAGTGTATGTGTATACACCCTTGTGCAAATTAATTGAAACAAAATGAATAATTCCGTTTTTATTTCCTTTTTTATGTATTCTTCCAATGAAACATGACCCGTACGTCCATTCCACGAAGATCACAGATTCTCGATTGGATTTAAAATGAGTTTCCAAGCCAGTCGTTAGTACTTTGATTTGCTCACTGGTAAGGCTTGCCATTGTGTTTGTGCAGCGTTACAATTTTTGTATGCTTCCTTGGAGTACCGTCCATCACAAACAATGGATGTAGTAAAAATATGATGCAATAATGGATGATGCAATATTTTTCAAGGCCTAACAAATTTCATCAAACACCCCAAAAATAGATTCATATTACTGCACACCACTGCAAATGACCTAATCTATGAAAAAAATGGAAATCGATTACACCATGTCATTCCAGTGGGTCTAAAACTGACTATATGGTGAAAGAAAGGAAACTAAAATGATTTCTTCAATTAATTCACATAACAGTGTGTGTATGTATATATATATATATATATCAATCATCTCCTAATGATTGTGTTGTGCATTAAACTCAGAGTTCCTCTGTGTGTGTGTGTGTGGACACTGAGGTTAACACTTAGCAGTAATCTGTTTCATGCTTGGACGCACTCTTCATGACCTGAAGATTGTGTTGAAACAAGAAACAGACTGTCACTGATTGGTGTTGACCTCAGTGTCCAATTTTATATTTACATGTGCTCTATCTCTGATATTAAGCACATACACCCATAAATATAGCATACTTTTAAAAATATATATATATATATATATATATATATATATATATATATATATATATATATATATACACATACCCAAGCTTCTAATGTAAATGCAGACATACACACACTCTACAAATCACTAATATTTATATACACATGCAGTTGTGTGTGTGTGATATATATATATGTGTGTGTGTTTCATACTAAGCCCAGTTCTTTTTCTAAGTAGTTTCTGTTAGTAACAGATTTAAGAAACATTTTCTTTTCCATCAACAAATTGTACTACTTACATATAGATTTTGTTTATCCTACTGAATAGATGTTAAAAACAGTTAAACTGACCTTGTAGAAATGTTTGCACTAATCCCTAATTATTTTATATAATGTGTATGTATAAGCTTATTTGTGAGGAGATGTAATTTTTATCTTTGATTGCATTAAATGTGTAAACTTAAGTATTTATTTACATGAATATTTATATATGAAGATTTCATATCTAAACTGGCCTTGGATTTGTCTTTTATTTCTAAAACGCCATTAGAAAATACTTGCACTTTATGGATTATCAAAAGTACATAAACCAGGTATTTTGATAAGGCCCATAATTTCTGTTTGAATTTCTTGGACGAGGAGTTATTATTTACACTATTTACATTCAGACTATAGTCTGAATGAAAAACCATGTAAATGGGTAGTACCCACATAAACTTACCGGAAAATTAGCCAAAATTTAAATGCCATTACTTGGTATAATTAGTCACATACATAATAAAAACCACTCTGGAGATTATTATTTAATAGATTAAAAAGATATGAAGACAAATCATCATCATTTTTGACTGCAGCTGGGATCATTGAGCCAATGCAAATAATCATTTCCTTTAGCTGTATAGTATGTGCTATGCCAGGGCTACATACAGTTCTTGAATTCAGAGTTACTTTCTCCTAGACTGGTTGCCACCCAAGGCTAAAGATCCTAATCTGTCCTGCTATTTACTCATAACTGATGGGAGAAGAGGAATCATACCTTTCCCAAGGGTAATAGCACAAAAAATGAATATAATGGATCCAACTGGAATTCAAACTCAGCTCTCCGATTCCCTAATCCAAGTCACTATCCATTACTCCACCATGCCTCCTCCTTGAAGACAAATATATGGCCAGTTTAGATATAAAATCTTTTTTGTGTGTGTGTGTGTACATATATATATATATATATATATATATATATGACTGTTGTACTGTTGTCTTGGGGTATTATGCATATTTATTAATATTTACTTAATAGCTCTGTTATTTAGCCTTGAGCACTGTTTTTTTTTTATACACCAGAGGATATATATATATATATATATATATAAAGACATTTTTATGTTTATACATTCTTTTTATAGATACAAATATTTAAGTAAATGCTATGTTTTTTTTTTTTTTACCAGCCTGAATGTGCGAGAAATTTTCATAGAAAATATTTGTTCTCGGACATTCAGGCCAGTAAATGTTATTAAATAAGAGCATTTACTTAAATATTTGTATTTATAAAAAGAATGTATAAACATAAAAAATGTCTTAAAATAATTGTCAGTCTTTTGTCCATTTCATAATGTGTGATATACATACATATATATATATATATATATATATATATATATATATATATATATATATATGTGTGTGTGTGTGAGTGTGTGTATATATATATATATATATATATATATATATATATGATGATAAACTCTCCTGTCATCTTAGATGTGTGAGGTTTCAGTAGCTCAGTTCTTAAAACCAAACACCTAGACTGCCCACAAACATAATTTTATTAAAGGGGTGAAGTCTTGTACAGAACCAGTCATAGTTTTTGAAAAGAACAAACATGGGGAACTAGCATACATAGTGTGCTACCTTCCTCAGGTTTTTAATTCAAGGTTGTTCTTCTCCTGGACTGGTTATCAGTCAAGGCTATATGACCCAGTTTATCCTGGTATTTACACAGCTTGGAGAAAGATGGGAGGGGGAGATGGATTGATATTTTTTCCCAATGGTATTTGTGTGTAAGTGAATATTATGAACTCTACTAGATTTTGAAATTTGCCCTCTGATTTCTCAATCCAAGCCACTATCAATTATACAACTGCACATCATGCACTTTTGGTGACCAGTTAGAATATACAAAGCTAAATCTTTTCTAGTGGGGTTAATATTCATGCAAAAAAAATCAGGGATTGTACTATACACAAAGTGGGCTTATGCATGAATATATACAGTAATAGTATCTTTACAAATATATTCACACACACACACACATAAAAATAGTATCTTTACAGATATATTCATTTTATATATATATATATAATGTGTGTGTACAGATATATTCATTTTATATATATATATATATATATATATATGTGTGTGTGTACAGACATATTCATTTTATATATATATATATATATATGTGTGTGTGTGTGTACAGATATATTAATTTATAAATATATAAATAGTATCTTTACAGATATATTCATTTTATATATATATATATATATATACATACATGTGTGTGTTTGTGTGTACAGATATATTCATTTTTTATATATATATATATATATATATATATATATATATATATGTGTGTGTGTGTGTGCAGATATATTCATTTTATATATATATGTGTGTGTGTGTGTGTGCAGATATATTCATTTTATATATATATGTGTGTGTGTGTGTGTGTGTGTGATATATTTTATTTTATATATATATATATATGTGTGTGTGTATAGATATATTCATTTTATATTTTTATATAGAGAGAGAGAAAAAAAGAGTGCATGTGTATACTATCAGTAATATTTTCTATTCTGGAGAACAATCAACATATTGGAACCTTTTGTATTAAATGAGAAAAATTCCTTTGGGTAAATGTTTCCTTTTGTATTTTTATAAGTCACAATGAAAATTCATTAGTTTGTTATATTTTCTTCAGATTCTTTATAATATTCTTTATAATCTTGGAGTTGTATATTTCATGTTGGGTGGTGGGAAGGAGTATATATATATATATATATATATATATATATATATAACACTTAGCCATCTGATTTTAATATTTGCCGCAAGCTATTGATTTCAGTTTTAAAAGCAAATCTAGAAAATTTTGTTATGAAACAATTTTTTTCTCTGTGTTGTTTTTGCAGATTTGTACAAAACATTTTTATTTTTGTATATGATTATTTTTTTTTATAATCTTTCAAAGCATTTTTAAGTCTAAAAAAAAATTCTTACTTTGGCAGTTAAGAGAAAAGATTTTTTGGTTAGACTTGTAGTTTTCTGAAATTTAAGCAAGTTTGTTAAATAGCTTTCTTTGCATAATATACAGATCAGTTGTGGAGGGATTCACACTTTTGTTCATTTGTCTTCTGTTCTGCCATTATGCTGCAGTCAAAATGTTGGCAATCCAGGTGAAAAGTACACATCAAAGCATTTATATCTAGTTATCCATAAAAATCATCTTCTTTAAATTCATGTAAAGCTTTTCTTTTTTTTTTTTTTTAATTGTGCCTCTCCAACGTTATATCAAACTAACAAATTTTCGATCTGATTCAACCTTTAGTATCTGTCTATATTTCTGAGATGAGGTATTATGTACATTATTTATATTATTCAAACTATTGTCCTCATCTTTGTCACCATATTTATCACTACATTTCGGTCGTTGTACGCTCCGGCCTTCTTCAGGTGGTTGGAATATCGAACTGAACCCTTTATTTCGCTCACTGGGGTAGACTGTTCTAGTTCCACGTGCTATGTTTAATGGATATCAATTATCACTCATCTCCTGTTAATTCCCCTCTCCAAGTTCTCCACTGTCTTAACCAAGTTAAAGCAGTGGAGAAGTTGGAGAGGGGAATTACTGTTAATTCCCTTTTCCAAGTTCTCCACTGTGCCATGTGCCCTCAAGGTTACATGGCACAGTGGATAAAGGCGTTGGTTAGATCCAGTGACAGGACCCAAAGAGTGTGAGTTAAATACCCTGTTAAGGCAGTGGAGAATTTGGAGAGTCTGAATAATGTAAATAATGATTCAATCTTATTAAATCACAAAATGAATGTTGTCTTGAATGGCCACTCTTCTAGATCTTTTTGCATTAATGTTTGTGTTCTCCCTGGGCTTTATCCTTATACCTACTTTGTTCCTAATTTCTATCAGTGAGCTTCCTGATGTCATCAGTTCTCAACTTGGTATTTATGCTGATGACACAACTATTTACTCCTGTCTTAATGTTAAGTCTGATTGGTTCAGTCAGATCAAATTGGCAGCTGATCTCAAAAATGACCTTCAGTCTGCTGTGAACTGTGACAAGATATGGTTAATTTTATTACCTCGAAAACAAAACTGATCTCTTTTAATCATCTTAGAGAACCTTTTGTTTTGCCTTCCATCAGCACGGCTGATGCTAACCTCCAGAACAGCATCTTCGCTGACATAAACAAGAAATATTATATTTATTCAAATGCAAGGTCTGCTTCTAAGAAAGTTGGTTTACTGTGTTGTGATAGATAATCTATCTTGC
>CAHIKZ030005494.1:22500-105000 GCA_903632075.3 Acanthosepion pharaonis | reverse complement strand
AGGCGGGGGATCCATCGTTTTTTTTTCTTTTCCTTTTCCTTTACCTCCTGGGGAATCCATTCTTCAGATTTGCTTCTGTTACCCCAATACGTCTCTGTTGGCACTTCTGCTGCAGGTTGCCAAACATACTCTCCCCGAGTTTTGTCATCCTCAGAATAAGGATGCCATACATATTCTCCACTTCTTGGCCCATTGTACCAATGTTCATTCTCATCATCAAGGTCATTGAATTCACATTCTTCAGGTACTTCATCAAATTCATCATCCTCTTCAGCTATGTCATACTTATCATCATCTTCTTCTGTTATAGCATCATCATCTTCTTCTGTTATAGCATTATCATCTTCTTCTGTTATAGCATTATCATCTTCATCTGTTATAGTATAATCTTCTTCATCTGTTATAGCATCATCTTCATTTGTTATAGCATCATCTTCTTCATCTGTCATAGCAGCAGCATCTTCTGTTGTCTCATTATCGTCATACTTATCATCATAAGTGGTATTTTCTTCATTGTTTTGGCTCACTTCGTCACAGTTTAGCGAATCTGGCTCAATGTCTGCCTTGTTTTCAGATTCTGAATCACACTCATCACATTCCTGATTATTGATGTTCACGCCCTCTGCACAAGTCTTCTTTTCAGCATCGAGATTTGTCTCTTGAGAGAGGGAAATGTTCTTTCTGTTCTCTCTCTCAACAAACTCCTTCTGTTCTTCTTCTTCATTCATTTTTCAAATTGAAATTTAGTTTCCTTTTACACTTTTTTTTTTTTTTTTTTTTTTTCTTTCACACTGTAGCTCCTTCAGTTCTGCTTGGGAGTAAAATAAATTTACTTAGTGAAGTAGAGGAGTAAGGAATTTAACTATGTGTAGCTGGCCAAATCTCTTTCAGCATCATCTACACACCAAAATGCTTTACTGAAATACAATATTTATTTTGCACATGTGTTTGTTGTGTGCTGCTAGGCCAGATTTTCTCAACTCTCTTATCCAATAATATATTTTTGTGGACAGTGGTAATCAGTTTCAGGGCATAAGCCTTCTCACTAATCACTGGCTAATCTCTGCCACACAAGGCGAGCCCCACCCTACTCATAATGAACTTTTTGTCCACTAAGCATTTAACTGACAGCGGCTTCAGCTAATTAACCTAATTCACAATTGTTTTTTCCTATCGATGATGGAAAACAGTGAAAAGTTTGCACCTGATCAAAATAATTAATGACCTAATGTGTTTCTAAACAGCTTCAGGTGGTTTTACTCTAATACATAGAAATTTTTTTTTATTTTTGTGGTTTACAGAATAGACAGCAACATTTAACAGCCTTGGATAAAAATTTCTGGATTTTATTAGATTAAACATATATGATGTGTGCATGGTGTAAGATTAAGAAAGTCTCGCAGATCTTTACTACCATTTAGTGAGTTTGATTTTCACTGGGTGCCCATCTCTATTGCCTTTATGCCAGACAAGGCTAAAATAAGTAAATAACAATTGGGAAGTTATATTAACTAAAGCTGGTCTAGCTGGCCTCGGATGTGCAGGTAGTGTAATCGTTATCAGTATGATAATTAAAATCAGCATGCTGGGTTCAAATTCATGTCTAATTTTTTTCCATTTCTTTGCAAAAGGCATGAATCAATTTCTCTTCCCTCCAGCTAAAGGTTAAATAGTAGGGTAAACTGGGCTCTGTAACCTTGGTTGGCAGTTAAACGAGGTGTAAGAGGAGTACTCTGAATTCAGAATAATGCTGAAGGAAAAGGGAAACCACCTGAATATCTTTCCATAAAAGCATGTCAATTCACTTGGAATAAAGCAATGAAATGCATGGAGGTCCATGATCATCTATTGCCTGAATGGACATGGCATTGAAAATAAAATATCTAGTTGTTAATATTGTAGTAGTGAGATGAACAGATAACTGACTAACCTCAGATATTCTTTAACATGGTCAAGTAAAATGGAAACCATTTATTGCTATAGATTGAATAAAGTGTTAGATTTGAAATTCTGAGAATGTTACAAACTCCAGCAGGTTGACGGTTACAACAGTTGAAGCAAAATTTAGGGCAACTGTTTGAATAAATTGTTTTATGATGATAAATCCTCTTCTCAGAAATTGCTAAAATAGCAACAATAACAGGCCTGCACAAAATGCAGTCTGTAAGCTGTATGCAGCCCTCACATATAACCAGTATGACCCTTTTTTTTTTTTTTTTTTTTCATCAGAATAAATTTGGCAACAGAGCACATACAAAAAAAATTCAGTTTTGGGGAATCATCGCTTTATTCAACTAATATTTCACGGCCTTTGTATCTGATTAATCCTTTTAACTCTTTAGCATTCAACACACTCAAACCCACTCCTGTAAATATCGGCTCTCAATGTCCCCCCCCCTCTTTGTGCGATTTCCTGCTTTATTTGTGATGACGTCATCATATATGTGTATGGCAAAGTATACATGAGGCGGGTTACAGTGAGTTGAACATTAGGGGGTCAATATTTATCAGGCGGGTTGAATGCTAAAGGGTTAACTTTCTGTAGGAAAAGAGGACATATCTCACCATTCCTCTATATGTTTGTTTCTATCTCCTCCCTCTCTGTCTCTCTCTCTCTCTCTCTATATATATATATATATATATATATATATATAATGTATGTGTGTTTCTATCTTCTCTGTTTGTCTCTCTGTTTGTCTATCTATCTCTCTCTCTCTCTCTATATATATATATATATATATATATATATATGTGTGTGTGTGTGTGTGTGTTTCTATCTCCTCTCTATGTATGTCTCTCTCTCTTTATCTATCTATATATATATATATATATATATATATAAAAATATATATATATGTGTGTGTGTGTGTTTTCTATCTCTTCTATATATAGATATATCTGTTTCTATCTCACTCATACTCAGTAATTTGCTCTAAAAATTTACTCTTGTGACAAGTGTGATATAAGGCATGCCCAGATGTCTGCAGTAAAATCCAAGGAAACTCAATATTTTTTATATTTTTCATATAAAAAAAAAGGATCTTCTGTGGCATTCTACATTTGATGGTAAACAAAATACCCTTACCCCTTAAAAAATATTTCACTGAGTAATTAATCCTTTTAAGTCTCCATAGAAAAAAAAAAAAGAAGAAAGAAAGAATTTTCTCGTTGCAAACCCCCTCGTCTCTCACTCACACTCAGGTTTTACTCTAAAATTTTGTCTTGCTGTTTGCAGCTAATTTTCTGTGATGTGCCCATTCACATTTTTTTGCTTCTACCCACCTGGATTATAGCAATAATAAATATAATGACCCCCATTTGATTAAATATGGACTTAATCTTGATAATTTCTCATTTCTAAAATAACAAATGTTCTGATTATAGCGATTGAGATGTGAATAAGAGTTTGAATAAATTTGTGTATCATAATAATAATAATTCTTGATCTCTTAATAATCTCAGAAATTCAGTCAAAAGTGACACAAAGTATTTGTTAATGACAACCGCTTGCTTGTCAGGTCATCGTTTCACAGTTATTAGAACAACTTAGTGATTTTCCTTTTCGATTTACACAAGTGATTATGTTGTTAAGTGATCTTCATCAAATCAATAACAAAGATAAAATAACGTTCTCCCTTCCTCCTTTAGATATCATTATCAATTAATGGAAAAAGCTGTACGCTCTGCCTGTTTATTACCTTGTAATGAATTTGTCTTATTGAAAATTAATCAGCTGCCTTGGTTTTAATTAAGACTTTTAATTGACCTATGAAATCTCGTCTTCATGCCTACTTGTTGTATGGTTTCACATTGCTGTCCTGTATAAACTGACCTACTAATTGTATATATGCTATGAGGGGTGGTAGTGCAAAAGTTTTGTAGGGGGTTTCTGATACTTTCCTTTAAAGCACTGATTCCCAACTAGAAGCCATTTAACTCCCAGGGGAAGGATTTCAAATACGAAAGGAATTTCAGTCATGTATGAATTATAAGTGTAAGGGTGAAAAATAAATAAATAAATCAAATCAAAATGACAAAGATTGAAACAAAATTGAGGAAACCTGGGATTGTAGGAGGAGAAATGTAACTGATTTCAAGAAATCTCAGTCTTGGGAATCAGTAGAAATGGCCCTTTTTGTGTGTGTGGTGTGTGTGTGTGTGTGTGTGTGTGTGTGTGTGTACCTGTACATATTATTTTAATACACACATTATCAATAAGACTATACAATTTGAAATCATGTGAATAAACAACAATTGTTGGTTATAAAGTATAGAAAAGAAAATGTGCCCATTTTCATATATACCCATACACACACACACATATATATATATAAAAGTGAACATTGAAGTCAACACTCATAGGTGACAGGCTGTTTCATGCTGGACGCAATTGTTTCCAGCATGAAACAGCCTGTCCTCTTTGAGTGTTGACTTCAATGTTCACTTTTATATTTACATATGCTCTATCTCTGATATTAAGCACTTTAAAACTATATTTCTTATATATATATATATATATATATATATATATATATTTTGATACCACAGAATGCATAGCTAGATTTAAAGAGACACAATTTACTGTTTTTTGGGGGTTTTTTTGTTTGACCCTGAAAGGTACCTAGGCTCAAACAAAAAAAAAAAAGGAACAGAAAATTGTCTCTTTATATATATATATATATATATATATATATATATATACACACACACACACACACACAATGTGCAGCAGAAGTATCACCCTATTTTTTTTTTTTTTCAAACTAAGGTGGATAGGACAATGCTGAGCAAATTGAGTGTCTATCATGATCATCAGATCTAACAGCACTAGACATTTTCCTGTTGGGTGAACTGAAAGAACTTGTTTACAGGCTCAAACCAAAAACAATTGGTGAATTAAGACAATTTTTCTTAGATTATCTGAAATTAATGCAGAAATCTGTCAAATGGTTCATAGAAGTATCGCTGATAGGGTTCAGCCTTGTAGTGAACACGAAAGAGAGCATTTTCAGTATGTTAAATAGTTTGTAAATCAAAACAAATCACATTTTAATGTGAAAATACTTCTAATTCTTTTAAACTACTTTTATTTTTGTTCAATAAAAGTTAAGTAAAAAAGTGTCATTACTTTTGCCACCACCTTTTATATAAATAAATAATATATATATATATATATATGCACATATACTTGCACATACATATATTTCTTTCTCAGGTGCTATAATTACAGTGCTCAATGTTATGAAATGTGCACAGAGCTATTAAGTATATCTTAGTAAATAGCTTGTATCGTTAGTATCACTTAGTTTCATGCAGTTACACATCAGGTATACATATGTTTTTTTTGTTTTTTTTTACCATCATAATAATAGTTGGCCACTCATATTTGAAGATGTCCATCTAATAGGGTGGCTAGACAATCCTTATTGCAGATGCCTGCTCTGTGGATTATACTGCAACTATGCTGAACAGACCTTAGTTACCATTTCTGGGAGAGAGTGTGTTATCTAGCATGATCAACAATTTGAATAAAGCCCACATGCTGAAGTCCTCGGCCATGATGACTTGTGACTTTGTGCTAGCACAACTATCAATGGCCCCTAAGAGTTCCAACTATCCATTTTCACTCAACCCGTGGTATGATTTTCAGGCACTTTCCAAAGGTGCCACATGCTGGGATTGACCCTTCCAGTCCGATAACATCAGTAAGTCTCTCTCCTGACAAATCGACTGAGATTCGAACTGAGGTCTCATGGTCAGAATGCAAACATTCTAACCACTCAGACACAGGTTATTACCATACCTATATATATATATATATATATATATATATATATATATATACACACACACACACACATTTTACATTTTGTAATGTATTTACATGCTTAGTAAATATATTTTTAAGACAGGTGTGTGTTTTTCATTATTTGCTTGTATATGTAAGCTTGGTTCTTGGAAATTGAGCAGTTCTTTTACCTTTGTAAGCCTTTGTATGCTTTTCGATTATTTTATAGTGTGTGTATGTATATATATATATATATATATATATATATATATATATATATACACACATACACATAAAGACAAATGAAATGTTTTTTTTTTTTTTTTGACAAACATGTTTAATCCACTGATGGACTTTATCAAATCAAATAAGATTTTGGTTTGCAACATGTATTTATAATCAGAAGTATAAAAAAAATATTGTTAGGTTTTCGAAATTTTTAAATCTAAGAACAGTATTAAATAATAAAAAAAAAAAAAAAGTAAATAAAAAGATATACTTCTGTTTATAAATACTTATAACAAAATAAAATCCTTACATTTACTTTGATAGTGTCTCCCAGGGGGACACATTGGTAAGGAAAGGATTTTTGTTTGTCTTTATTCATATTGTCTTTTTGTACATATATTTTTTACTTATATCTAAATTTCTGCACATAAACATATAAGATAACGATATATATTTTTATATATCAAGAATATTGGGAAATTTTAAACATTTTCCTCTTTGTCATAAAATTTCCCCAATACATAAACATATATTATTACTGTACATGTTATATTTAGTGTGTACACAAATTTGTGTCAGTCTCTCTGTTTTTATACAGTGATATCAATGTCTACCAGAATGGAGATTGAAAATCTTAATTTTCAAACTTTAGGCTGGTTGACATTAATTTTACAGTTTAAAAAACAAGGATACCTGCTTAAACACAGAATTTAATGTTCCCACTAAATTTATGTTTATAGTAATAAAGAATAATGTTTTTAAAATAATTCCATGAATTGCTTGAAACCTCTATCTCTATATATATATATGTGTGTGTTTGTATTTTTGGTTATTACACTGAAAATGTGTCAAATATAATATGTAATATCCTAAAATAAATAATATTACTCTACTTTGTATTGAGCCCTCTTTTAAATTAAATGTTACGAACGTTGGAATTGTACTCTATTCATTCTCATCTCATATATATATATATATATATATATATATATATATGTTAGGGAAATTGTATGACAAAGTGGAAAAGGTTTACTTGTGATGCATTTCGTTCGATGAAGTCCTGAACGACCAAACACCTCACAACTTTCACAATTTTGTTTTTCACACACACACACACACACATATATATATGATCTGTGTTTACTCCAACATTTTTATTACCGTTTTCTTGAATATGCAGGCCAGTAGATATAATATACGCTTTTTTTTTCTTTTTTTAAGGTGGGGAGGTCTACTACTCGAACATACATATCCACTAAAAATGTGTTTTGAAATAATAAAAATATGTCAACTCTCTATATTTATGAGTGTTTAATATTGAGGATAGACAATTTGTTGATATAAACTGCATAAATATAAAAATATAAATATAGGGATCAACACTGCTTGGTGACTGGCAGTTCCATGCAAGGCCCTCGTACATTTTTCTTCTTTTTTTTTTTAATATTTTATATTATTTTAACTTCTAATCATAACTAATTTAGTTTTTAATCCTGGATTTAATTCTGGGATCACCAGAATGCCAAATTTAGTGCTATGATCTCTGTCTGTGGCTGATAACATCTGGCCTATGATGTTCCCCATCATCAGCATATAAGATGCAGTGTGATTTTGGTAGGAATATTTTTTTTTTTTTTTTTTAAGTGCCTCTGAAAGTACTGTATGTCATTAGTTTATAAATATATTGTACAAGGTAGATTTCTCAGCTAGTAGCTGTCAAAAATTTCCCACAAAAGTTAATGATGCAATGGCAAAGTTTAATACAAAGGAAACTTTGAGTTTCAGATAATTAACTTTTTTTTTTCTTTTTTGTAATATTTTATTAAATGGTACCTTCGCCCAAGTAATTACATTTGCCTGTTTAGAATCCCCACTCCCCACAAAAAAAAATGAACGCCCCCCCCCCTAGTGTATATAAATTAATTTTCTAATGAAATCAATAGAAAGAACTGAGTGCTTCCAACAGCAGCAACAACTAAAATGTATAGAGCATATAACTCAAAAAGAAAATGATATAAGATGCTGATGCTCCACACTAATTCAGGTAGAAGTTTAGGTAGGAAACCCCCGTCAACACTGGAAAGAGCAATAACAGCTACTGGATTTGAGAAACCTATGTTTGTTGAAAATTGTTTTAAGAGAAACATTTCAAAATTTTCAACCAAAAACAGTACCAGCTGTTCAGTCAATGGATGTCAAATGTTTCCTTGTAGAGAAACAGCTAATATTACCATTATGTGTCATGTCTATTCATTCTTCCTGACACTTTTGTTGCTCTGAGTAAAGTTTGTCTTTTCATCATCCCTCCCATAGTAAACTTGGACCTTCATGCTCACAAAAAAAAACATCAAAAGGGTGTTTTTTCTTGGGGGTGGTAGTGATTGGTCAACATTCTTCTGTAGAACTGCATATCTGTCGCCTCCAGTCTTCTCTTCCTGTATGAGGAGATTGTCCATCATTCATTGCCATAGAGGATGACTGATATTACATAGCCATTCAGAAGACTTTTCTTTGTTTATAATGAAATTTTTCTGTTTCTTAATACTTTGCTTAGCTTTTGGAAGGCACCTTCAGAATATCGCCATCACATTTTCTGTTTTTATTTAAACTTTTGTACTTGTTTGAAAATTTACTATTACCATTAGTATCACTTTTTTATGGGGTCTTTATTTTCTTTATTCTTTAAAACGCTATTCTTTCACTTTTCTTGCAGCATTGATCTCAAAATTACTTGTCACACATGTCATTATTTCATCAGTGCTGAAGTAACCTAACCACTGCTTATGCTTGCATCTACAGTTTGGTCTCACTAAATATTCAGCTAGTGTCAATGAATGTCAATATGTGTGATTTTTTTTTTCTGCATAAATTGATCGATTCATTTTTATGGCTTCTTAAACACAATATTCAAAATGCCCTCTTACAATAGAGACACGAATAATACAAATTACTAGAAGAGTGATTGATTTTTTTTTTATGGTTTATCAACCCTTTGCAGGTTATTTAAAGCCAGAAAATATTTTTAGATTGCAAGAATTTTTTTTTCTTTTAGATAATAATGTTTTTAGTGATCCCAGTTTTACTAATTAACCTGTAGCTGGTGGGGAGAAGAAGTGAAATCATACTTTTCCTAAGAGTATTTGTGCAAAAGTAAATATGATGAACATGATGGAAATTGGAACTTGGCTCTCCAGTTAACAATTCCAGGCCATTCCCCATTACCCCACCCACAGAACATGCAAGCTTATAGCACCTGGTATTCCCAAGTGGTCACCCATCTAGGTACTGACCAGGCTCGATGTTGCTTAACTTTAGTGGTTGTACAGGAATCAGTGTTTCAACGTCATGTGGCCATAAGCCTTTTTTTGCATAATGGAAAATGAAATTTGCTTTGGACGCTTTTTTTAAGTCATTGCTATTTTTTTTTTTTCAGACTGCTACTTGGTAGGAAAAAAAAATTATGGGTTATTGGTGAGGAGGTTCAGTTTCCGCTGCCATATTGACCAATGTCTCTGTCGTTGTGGGCCAACCACCTCTGACATTGTGAGACAACATAATAAAACAGAAAGCATTATTTTCTGAGCAACCCTTGTGTGTGCACACACACTACTTTTTATAAATGTGATTTTTATAAACTGATAACAGTTGAAGTACTCTTAATTTTTCTCATCCCTGGAATCAAGATGCTTTCTTTCTGTTCCATTTATGAAATTTATTTGCCATTTTATTGTAGCAATAGAATTAAAATGAATGAATAAGTTTATTCTACTGGTATCCCCACCTTTTATTTCCATGTTGTGAATCTATGTCTGCTCCTATAAATGAAAACATGCAATGTTTCTGTTAAGGCAAGAGTGGAGTTATTTCGATAGCCATTGACATGTGGGGAGAGGGAAACACTTCAAGGAAGGAAATATTCTGATAGTTGACAAATGAGAAATTAATCCAAATCAGAGCAGGTTTTTCCATTGATTTCATAAGTTGGACTTTATTTGAAGCTACAAGGCAAATCTCTTTGTTTTATTGGCTTTTAAAGTGTTTATTTTTTCTCTTGCAAATAGAAAAAAAAACACACTTCAACATGACATTATTGTCTCTCTCTTAGTGTTTCATTTAAAATGGTTTTATATAGCTGAGCATTTATTTTTTTTCTTGATATAGATTAAATTTTTTTTAATGCGATACTGAAAATGTTTGTTTTTCTAGTTTTTCTTTATAATTAGAAGAGGATTGTTTTAAATCTGAAGATTTGTCAAAAAGGTAGTTTGTATTAATTTAGTTACTGAATAGTTAAATTTAGTAAGAAAGCAAAAATTACAACAAAAAAAAAAGAAAATAGAATGTTTTAAATCAGTAAGGCTCTGTTTATTCCTATCCTCTTTGTACAACTCTATGATTTGACTTGATCTTATTTAAATACAAATTAATCTTTTCTACACCTATGCAAAGAAAAAAATATTTAATTTGTGAACTAATTCACAGTAATTACCAAATTGTTTTGATGACTTATTCATGTTCCACAAACAACTCTTTTAAAATATACTGTTAACTGTGTTATGAATTCTAAAATAATAAAAATACATTATGAATTTCTAAAAACTTGAAACAGATTTTTTTTTTCTTTTCACCCCAAGCAAGGCAGTAATGCCACTAGTACGCAGTGTGAATGAAACTGACAGAAAACTGTCTATAGGGGATATTGAGGAAAGAATATAAAAGATGAACAAGATTCAAGACAGAAGATAGCCATTGACATTGCATTTAAATTTTTGAAGATTGTATTTATAAGGGAAGCAAGTAAACGGAAGGGAGTTCCAAAGGCAGGAACTGTGTGAAACTGTTGAAGTAGAAGTGGCGGTTACATTTAACTATTTCAACAATAAGAGGGTGGGACCTAGATGCCAATCTAGTAGCACATTTAAATTCATGTAACTGAAACACTAAGGAAAAAAGCTTGTTAAAGCAGTTGCCATGAAAATATTTGTAGAAAAGATTGAGAGAAGCCATGTCACATTGATGAGAAAGTGACTGAAGACAAAATGCCAAGTTAGGATTGATTACATTAAAGATCCTTCTTTGGATTTTGTTAAGAACCTTGAGATGAATAGCAGGATCACCAGACCAGATATGGCAACGGCATTAAATGTGCAGCCAAATTGTAGATTTGTAAATGTGCAAGTTGGACCTGACAAGAAAAACCTTCTGGCATGACACAGTGACCCAACTTTCCTTGCACTAGATGCAGCTATTGATTCAATGTAATTGTTCCACTTCAAGTCGGTTCAAAACATGAGGCCAAGAAGGCACAGTGTGACACTCTCCTGGAGTCAAGCATCAGCCATGCCTGATGGCAGGCAGGAAATTTTCTCTATGGTGATTAAATGATAAGTTCTTTATAATGTAATATTAATTAAATCAGAATCCATATTTTCTATAAAAATATTAAATAATGAATGGATAAAACAAAAATCATACTGAGGTTTTGTTTTAATGTTCTGAAGTATTTCAATTTAATAATTAAACATTGATTAAACAGGAAATTGAAGACTCTAATCATGAAACAACAAAGATGTTTTTCAATCTGTTGTTATAACAGATTTAATTATTTCCTCTGTAATTTTTTTTGTTTTAAAATTTCATTTTTTAAAAATTTAATTGCATTTTTTTCTGACATCAAAAGGCAATCTGCCTTTTTCATTCATTATTATTTTAGTTTGAAGGCTTATTCCACTCATCCAAGGTGATGAAAAATTGACCTATATGGGGGTGCTGAAATATTCATGGCCCAACCAAGAGCAGATTCAAAAATAAATTTTGATCCAAAAGTGACTTGACCCAAAGAGTTCTCAGTTCAATACCTAGCCACAGTAGAGGGAACAAAAACTTAGAAAGTTGAGTTATCAAAGGGGAATTAACTGGAACTGAGATATCCAAAAGCATGGCATGTGGAATTAGAAAAATCTACCCCTGTGGACTAAATAAAGGGTTTGGTTGGAAATTCCAACAAATATCACCTGAAGAAGGTCAGATCATACAACAGCCGAAACGTTATGAATATGGCAATAAAGATGAAGACAACAGTCGTAACAATGTAAATAGAATACCTCATCTCAGTAATATAGACAAATGATAAATTTTAATGTTTGATCATTTGGTTAGATTTGAGGTAATGGTTCAAGAGTGTTTTAACACTAACATTATTATGTGAATTTCTGGTCTTGTGGTTTGTCAAGTCCATTTATTGGTTGTAGAGTCATTCCCTTAAACCAATTAGTTTGTTTCCTCTTTACCTATTGTTATATTTTGGTTTCTCTATAAAAGACAAAAGTATATTAATTACTAATAGCCTTTAGGTCTTGTTATATATTGACTGACAAAATGTTCTTCTTTTTGAAATATGTTGAAATGCTTAAATATGTCTGACTTTCGGGGTAGTTTTTTTTTTTTTACATTGCAAACTAGATTTTGATGTTTTACCATTTGGTCAGATCTTTGGAAATGGGTTGAGCTGAGAACTTTTCAGCACCACCTCATACTTTTGAGAAAATATAACTGACATATATGGCCCAGTAGATAAAAACATTGGTTGAATCCAATGACTTGACCTAATGAGTTGTGAGTTCAATACCTGGCTACTACTGAGGTAAACAAAAACTTGCAGAGTTGAGTTAAAGAGAGATTGATATTGAGGCATCTGGAAGAGGCATGGCATGTGGAACTAGAACAATCTACCCCAGTGGACAAAATAAAGGGTTCAGTTTGAAATTCCAATCACCTGAAGAAGGCCAGAGTGTACAATGGCTGAAACATCATGGATATAACAACAAAGATGAGGATAACAATGTAAATAGTGTAAATAATTACAATACCTCATTTCAGAAATATAGACTGATCCTGAAGAAGACTGGAGTGTACAATGGCTGAAATGTTGTGAATATGGCAACAAAGATGAGGACAACAATGTAAGTAGTGTAAATATTTACAATACCTCATCTCAGAAATATAGACAAATATAGTTTTTATATGTAAGTTTATCTGAAATTCTTCAGTGAAATTTTGCCTTGCTGACTAAAAAAAATCATCATCCCCCCGCAAAGAAGGCTAGAAAATTTAACAGTTTGAAATAAGAAATATTTTACCAAAATAGATAAAGAAAAGAATTTTAAAAATAATACTCTATAGTAAGTTTGATCCTCACTTGATGCTCAAGACTTGTGACCTTGTGCCAAGCTAAGCTTTGTGTATAACAGCTATGTTCAAAGACAGGAATAAGCAATAATAAATGAGGTTATAGAAAAAAAAAAAAAAATTTATTGATTAAGTGAAGCCTAAAGCTGAAAGAATTGGTAAAACATCTGCTGCTATCATTTGAGCTGGTTACCTAATGAGTGAATCATTGAACTGTAATTATATTTTGACTTACCGACATTCCAAATCACAGGTAAGGTTAGAACATTCAGCAAAAAAATAAAAATAAAATAACTTAAAGAGATGAACTTTATCAAAGAAATATGAATACTATTTTTTTTTTTTTACAACTTATACTAATGTTCACCCAATACAAGGCCCAAGTGCCACTCAAGGTAGAGGAATACTGTGTGGTGTTTGTATGAACATAAGAAAAGGCAAGAAGCAAAATTCGTGAGGTTATGCAGGAATGATAACGGTTAATGCTAGACTTGAAGAGGTCAAGATTGTAGTAATTTGTAATACATCCTGTTGGGAGTCTGTTCCACAAAGCAACAGTTCTTTCGAAGAAGCTGAAACTTCCTCCTTACTAATGGAATATGATAGAGGATGATCTACATTTGTGTATATGGTGTGGAAAGTCCCTGTTGTAAAGGTCAGAAGTGGTGGGACTTCAGAATGTGGCTCATCAGAACACATGCCATGGATATAACATGATGGTAGAGCAGCAAGAGGCTTGTGACATTATGTCTATGGGAAAGAGGTTGTAAGGTAGAAAATGATTCATCACCCACAAGGCCGTATAAATAATAGACGACAACCAAGTGAACTTCTTCTGTAAAGCTTTGGTTAAAATATGCAATGTATTCTGCACTGATTAGTGAAAATACTAAAACTGAATGTGTTACCAAATAAAAATGGCACTATTGAATGAAACTGGTTTGATTGTAAAAAAAAAAAAAATAGGCAAAACTTTTTTGATTAATTTTGGGGAAACCGTCAAGATCAGTAGTGTGCCATTGTTGATATAAAAACCTGTTCAAATTTGACATTTGTAAATCATGATAAAGGTAAGTCAGAGATTAACTTGACACTATATTATGGATTTCTATAATAATGAAAAAAAAATAAAAACTTCTAAAATAAAAGAAATATTATGAACTTCTAAAGTAAACATTATGAATTTGTAAAATAATACCAAAATATTACAAATTTCTAAAATAATTTTTTAAAAAATTGAATTTTTAAATTAAAAATATAAATTTCTTCAATAATAAAAGCAACTTGAGTATTTCTGAAATAAAAAAATATTAATTTCTTAGATCTTGTTAGAATGAAAATCTCTCAATTTTTGTGATCTGTCTTCAATCTTAAGTATTCCCAAAATATTACCAGGAATGATGTTACAAACATAAAATGGCACAAATAAAAATTCTTTAAAAATATCTGAAAACTTAGCAGAAATTTTGTAGCTTTATCTTTTGATATAATAATAAATAAACTGATTTAAAATGGATGTATCCAGTGTAAATGCTACGGTCTTACATTTTCAATGGACCCACATTAAAGACTTTCAAGGTGTCATATGAAATCATTATCTTACAATCTGGCAATGTTAATATTTACAGGTTGGGAGGACTGCTTCTTTAATTATTCATCATTTCAGGTAACATTATATTGAAGCCATTAAATCTACTAACATGCCTTGTTAGAATTATTAGCCTCATACTTTTTCTGCTTTGTCTATTATATTGATAGAATTTAAATATTTATCTGCTTTATAAGCTCTGTCAATATGCTAGTAAATAATTTATGATTTAATATTTGTGAATATTTTTTTTTTTTAATTTACGTACAGCTTTATAATATGCTACAAACCCCAATCTGACTCTGGATATATCCTAATGTTTGAAATTATAAAATGAAGTATTATCATAATTATTCATTTCAGGCTTCTTTCTTTTTGCTTTAATTCTGTTCTTGTTTCTTAGTAATAATTGCAATCATTGCAAATTATACAGCTAACTTAGATAAAGCATTTTCCAAATGCCCAACATGGATGGATCCTCGTCCAAATGCTCTATTATTATTATTATTATTATTATTATTATTATTTCTGCTATGGACACACTACCTTCTTATTCTTCCTAAGGCAGGTCTGGTGTGTTGTTTGTGTTTCATGTTAATTTTTTTTTTTTTTTTTTTTTTTTTTTATCTCCGAAGTTGCTAGCGTTACATAGACAAAGTTCTCCTTAGTTGTGTGCTGTATTAATAAGACAATTTTCTGTATGTCTCTTATTCTTTCTTCTTTCTGTGTTGTTTTTGTTCCATTTTTATAATTCCAAGTCACCTTACCACTTATTATTCTTGTTTTCAATTTCACATTTTTATTTCAATTTCAGGTCTTTGTATTTTGATAGTTTTTCAAATTCCTTGGTTGCTATGTTATTCCGCTGGACAAGCCATTCAATTAGTAGGCAAAGTTTTTTTCTTTCTGGTTTTTGACAATAATGTCCGCCTATTTGCTTCAATTTTTCTGTCTGTGTGGATGGTATAATCCCATTGGTGACATCTTCTATTTCTGTAAATCGGGCTGGCCGATTCTTCATACCAGTGTTTGCTTCACATTTTCCAAAGTGTTTGCATTGTCCAGTGTAAGTATTGCCCCACTCTATCTTCTTTTTTATATTCATTTAGGGGCAAGTTAGAACATCCTGAGATTAGATGGTCTATTGTTTCTTGTATTTGTCACAGAACCTTTTGGATCCACATTATTATGTATGATATTTTGCTTAAAAAATTCCTAGTGAAAAGACTCTGGTCTTGCGCTGCAAGAATAAAGCCTTCAGTTTCAGACTTTAATCCAGATGCTCGTAACCATCGATGAGTATTAACTTTATCAACATTGGGTTTATTTGCTTCTGGATATTGGCCATGCAGAGGTTTGTCTTATTGTTTCATCTGTTCAAGGGCTTTATCCTTGGCTTTCTTTTTCATATCTTTTGCTGCAATAGTTGGTTCTTGGCTTCTGTTTTGATTTACTTATCTACTAAATGTAAATGTTGTTTGTATTTACTGCCTTCTTTTTATTATTGAATATTTTTTTATTTCTGTTTTTCATGTTGTTTCACTAATTTTATCATCCAGTCATTTGTTGTTTCCATAAGTTAGTAAGCCAATAGTTGTTGTCTTGTAAGACAATTCTAGCTGAATAAGACCTCTTCCACCTTCTTTACGGGGTATGTATAGACGGTTCAGCCTTTGGATGATGCATCTTATACTTAGAAAGAATTTCTTGTTTTAGAATCAATAATTAATTATTTTTTATTATTATTATTATTATTATTATTATTCTTATTCTTCTTCTTCTTATTCTTATTCTTCTTATTCTTATTCTTATTATTCTTATTCTTCTTATTCTTATTATTCTTATTCTTCTTATTCTTTAAAATTCTTATTCTTCTTATTCTTATACTTATTATTCTTATTATTCTTCTTCTTATTATTCTTCTTCTTCTTATTCTTATTCTTCTTATTCTTATTCTTATTCTTCTTATTCTTATTCTTCTTATTCTTATTCTTATTCTTTAACAGATTCTTCTTATTCTTATTCTTATTCTTCTTATTCTTATTCTTCTTATTCTTCTTATTCTTATTATTATTCTTATTCTTCTTATTCATCTTATTCTTCTTATTCTTATTCTTATTCTTCTTATTCTTCTTATTCTTCTTATTCTTATTCTTCTTATTCTTCTTATTCTTATTATTCTTATTCTTATTATTATTCTTATTCTTCTTATTCATCTTATTCTTATTCTTCTTTTTATTATTATTAATCATCATCATTTATTAATAAGAACAACTAATATTTAACATAAGAATATTAACTTGAAACAAACTTTGAAGAGATTTCTTTAATTTGTTTGAAGCATCTTTTTTTTCTTTCTTTTTTTTTTCTTTTAACATGTAACATGCATCTTCTGATCTGGGGAGTGCACACATTGGGCACTGTAGCAAAAATTAGTAATCCCCAATAAATTAAAAAAAAATGTTCAAGAGATGGGAAATTTTGTTCAAACCTCCTCAGTGATTGCCAGATGTAACCACTGTCTTTTAACAGACAAGATCTAGTTACCATGGCTCTCCACAGCTTCTATTTTACATATCTGTAAACTGTACATTACCATGGTTATTCTTAAGATTTGTTTTTCTTGGATTCTCCTCAGCTTGAGTGTTCTTATTAACATTTATATAGATAAAAATATAATTTTGAGGTCTGCTATATTTATAGGTAAAAAAAGCTCAATAACAGGAACAGAGTGTACGTAAATATAAAAGTGGACACTGAAGTTAAAAAGGTCATATCTCAATTTAACTCTTGAAGATCATGGAACTGTGAAACCGGTAAAGTTACTCTAAATAAATATTCTTGAAGACTCCACTGGCATTTTTTTACCCCTGTGGGATATATATATATATATATATAAAAAAAAAAAAAAAAAACTTACACTATAAACAGTATATGGAGACATTTTTTGCTATATTTCTTTCCTTAAATGTTCTAATACTAATATGCAATATATCAGCTATGCTTCCTTGTATGGATATCAGGAACTTTTGTTTGTTAAAATATAAATTACAATTATGTTATCCTAGCCATATCAAGGAGAAAGTAATAACATTGTCTTTCCAATCATAAGCTCCAGGTATTTTATTTCCCCTTGATAGAAAAAGAAACACAAAACTAAATTTAAGAAATTGATCTTGAAAATAGTACAATAGGAAAAAAAAAATGTCAAAATAATAAATATACAAGCCATAAACGAATCTGATTTTTCCAAGACTTTGTAAGAATTGGATAAAAGCAAGATGATAATGGCTGGTAAAACAAACTACTTACAAATAAACATATATGGAAATAGGTTATTAATGTTGACTATATTCTAGAATTTACTTTTCATGACTTTACCAATTGTGTTTTTCTTTTTGGTGACAAATAAAAGGCAAGTACCAATTTCTTATTGAATAAGTTTTTGGTTGTGCCACTGAAAGATTAATACATTTAGAGTTCCCTTGTACTGGAAAATTCAAGACATTGTCAACCATCTAAATGCAAAAAAAGTATATCATCTGTTTGCTGATGCCATGGCAACTAGCCTACCATCAAATCACAGTGGAAACACTGATGCTTGTTCGATCACCAAAGTTATACAGCATAGTATGTAATTATCATTGGCATAAGAACATTTTCAAAGTTAAGTAAAAACATGATAAAAATAACTGTTCTTGAAAAGTCAATACATTGTATTTATATTATAAACAGGGATCTTTTCTAAAAGGATGAAAAAAAACATCAGAACTGTCATGTGAAGAGGAGGAGGCTATAATGAATCCTAATCAATAAAAATTATTAAAAAAGAAAATTATTTCCTATTTTTTATAAGCATACAAGTTTCCTCTCGGTTGTGGGCCAATGATAAAAAAAATACTGAAATCACCAGCCAGTCATTACTTAGATGGGTGACCACTTGGGAACATCGGGTATGGTAAGCAACCTCCTACAATCTGAAATATGTTTCAAGTTTAATTAACCTACAAAGGGTTGATAAGCCATAAAAAAAAAACACAAAAAAACAAATCAATCAAATCCATGACAACTGACATTGCTTTCATCTTGAAGAAGAAACCTGCAAAAATGTCTTTCAACCTCCATCCTAGAATCATTGTTCCATTTTTTATATACACAATTAAGTTCCAAAATAGATGTTACATTTGTAAATGAAAACATACAACATTTTTGCCAAGTTTAACAAAAACTTTACCAGAAACTTATAATAATGATGACTCCTCATCACTGAAATTCAGACAGAAATTTTTAAAATTTGTATGTTACTTTCCAAATATATCTTGTCTAAATTATGATTTAATTCCCCCAAAATCAAAATAAAAAATGCATCATTTTCTTACAACTGTGATTAATTTGAATACAAGTCCAATTATTGAAAAAAAAATTAATTTGGTAAAACAAGTATTTCCCAAACATTGAACATTGGCGTCTTGAGTGAATGAGGATATGTTTATGACACTCGTCATCAAAAAATATTGAATAATTATATTCGCATTCATGTCTTTGGGTTAGGTAAAACAATAATGAATAATATACACAATAGGCCAAAAATTTGGGCCACACTCTGGATTTTGAAGAATTGCCTAAATCTTAGAGGTTTCATGACTTTTTCAAAACTAATTTTCTATCTCATTTCAGGCCAGAGGACTTTCTCTTTCCAAAGTGTTTTAGCATATCTTCAATAATAATAATAATATAGATTGATTTGTTTTTTTTTTTATTGCTTATTAACCCATTGCATGTTATTTAAAACCAGAAAATATATTTAGATTGTAGAAATTATTTTAAAGATTATAATGATTTACTGATACAAGTCTTATTAATTAACCCATAGCTGGAGGGAAAGGAGTTGGATTCATACCTTTCCAAATTTAAGTGAATATAATGAACCCTACTGGATTTGGGACTCTCCAATTTCAATCTATTACATATTCTACACATCGAAGCTTATAGCACCTGGTATTCCCAAGCAGTCACCCGTCTAGGTACTGACAAGGCTCATCATTGCTTAACTTCACTGGTTAGACAAAAACCAATATCAGTAGTAATAATAACAAACTAATCCATTACTACATCAAATTTCCTCAAAATATTATCTCTTTTTACTTAATCTAGCTTAATTAGCTAATGGTAATCTTAAGGCATGCAGATTTTAACTTTTACGTAAGCCCCACTTTAAAAAGAATTGGACACTATGCACTCATGTGTTAAATAGCTTCAGCATCCTAGCTTAGAGTTAATTAAACCAAAAGTATAAAAGTTACTAATTATTAAATCCAGAAGGTACCTCCAAATCTATAGTGTAATTAAAATTTCTAAAAAAAAAGTATTAGATTTGTTTGTGTTTTACTAATCATAATTACTAGTTGGATAGGCTCACCTATCACATGGTTTCTCAAATAGTGGAATTAGATTGGAGATATTTCCTATTCTAATTGTATTTACCTTTTATCACTGTTACCACCAAAAGCTTAGTTTTGTAGATAATTTTTGTTTTTGTAATCAAATTCATCCTAAGCAAGGCAGTAAAGCCACTAAGACACAAGTGGTTATTGGGCATAAAAGAATTAGAAAACAGAAAACATTGTAAAGAATCAGGAACAATAGAAGAGTAATCAGGAAGACAGTAGATAATGATTGATATTGCATTTAAATTTTTGAAGATCAAAACTGGCCAGAAAGCTTGGAGCTGAGAGAGAGTTCCACAAGCAAGAAGTACAAGAAAAGAAACTGTTAATATAGAACATCTAGCCAATTCAACTGTAAATGGAGGAGACCTTTCTGCCAATCTAGTACTACACTAGATTCATAGTCTAGGTACCATAATGAAGAGTTTATTCAAACAATTACCATGAAAGTATTTATAGAAAAGGCAAAGGGAAGCAATTTTACAGTGATGGGAAAGTGACTGAAGCTGAGACACTAGACCAATAATATTGCTGATTCTTCTTTGGATTTTATAAAGAATCTCTAAATATATAGCAGGAGCACCAGACCAAACATAGTAGCAATATTTTAAGTATGGGCAAATGGTAGACTTATCGATATGTAAGATAGATTCTGGAATGTTTGCAGACTTATTTTTATTTAAACACATAATAGCTTGATCACGCCAAAAGTTACAGATTTATTTTGTGATTTCTCAACAATTCATTATTAAATTTCCGTCCTATAATAACCAGGTATAGGCTTCTGAATGTCCAGGAAGCCTTACAAGCCATTTATAAGACCGATGATGAATTTTATTCTGATGATAACTCAGACTTTGGCAGCACTGGCAGTAGGCCAAGAGCATGCATTTTACAATACATTGTGCATTTTTCATTAATTTTATTGCATTTGGTTTCCATGGAAGCAATCAATACCAGATATTCATGAGCAAAAATTCCTCTACCAAAGAGCCTCAGCATAAATGCATAGGCAGCTCATAAATTGCATCTAAATTTAAATTACATTAAAACTGGTGAAATTTAGAAATAAATTAAACCTGGAAAGGGTTAATCTGATTTTATTGACTTCCAGGTTTTAAAATTTTAATTAAACTGTAATTTAAAATTGTCCCAAATGATAACAGACAGTTATGTTCTCCCTTTGTGTGATGTCCCATTTTTATGCATGACTCGTCTCACCATGATGAGAATATGCGTGTTTTTTTTTTTTTGTTTTTTTGACATGGATGTTGTCTCTTCATCCAGGTGTGTTTAAGTCTCTTTTCTGTCTGTAATTCTCTCCTTGACTGGTAAATGCTTAATGATCATTCTGTATAAATTCTCTAGCCAAAAGGTACATCATTATAATGTATACTCAAGCCATGTGACAAATAAGTACTATTTTCTTTCAATTATATTCATGTTACTGAATACAAAAGATGTGTCAATTGATCATGCCATCCATGATCTTTCAAGGCAAATTGTTAAATCTATTATAACAGTATTCTCTTTTTATATCTTTGAGTACAGTGGGTACACAAATAGATGGAGAAAGATCTGGCTAGTCGAGTGGAGAGTTTATTGCTCATGAATACCAAATTTTTCAAAACATTCATTGTCTTGCTAGCTCTAAGAACAGGTACATTGTCCTACAGCAAATAGAACACCTTTTTGCATCTTCTTTTGCCATTTTTCTTTCAACACCTCCTTTAAATCAGCACAGAAAGTTATAGTAGTATGTTGCTCTTTGAACATTCTGGAGTTTGTCAATCATCAAAGTACGTTCATTATCATAAGAAACATTGACCATTTCCTGTTGACTTTTGCATCATAAATTTCTTTGAACATACAGACTTTGGATGCCATCACAGCATAGACTGTTGCTTGGTTTTTGGATCTTGGCTCACAAAATTTCCATGTTAAAAGTAAGACAGGAACTGATTACCCAATGTTTGTATCATCCACTTTTGGTAGGCTTATGATCATGTTGAAACACTGGTTCTCGTATGATCACCAAAGTTAAGCAACCTCGAAACTGGTCAGTGCCTAGATGGGTGACCACTTGGGAATACCAAGTCCTCTTAGTTTGGATGTACAGGTAGTACAATAGATAACAGCTTAGAATTGGAAATCAGGGATCCAAGTTCCAATTCCAATCATGTTTGTTATATTCACTTATGTACAAATACCCTTGGGAAAGATGTGAATTCATCTCTTCTATCCCCAGCCATGGGTTAAATAGTACAAATTGCATCAGTAAATCGTTATTACCACAAAAAAATTCTTACAATCTAAAAATATTTTCTGGTTTTAAAATAACCTTCAGAAGGTTGTTAAACTGTAAAAAACAAATCAATCCACTTCTGGTAATGTTCATATTAGTCATTCCTTATAAGTATTTATTAGTCATTCCTTATAAGTATTTATTAGTCATTCCATATATTTATTTGGCCAGTGCTACTGTCAGTTGAAATTTATGAAATCTTTGTATTAAAACAATTTTTCAAGAAAATAAGTTTTGCAAGTCCAGTAGCTGTTATCGCTCTTTCCAGTATTGTTGGGTGTTTCCTTCCTTGCCTTTTATTTAAAGTAGTGTGGAATATCAACATATTGATTATGTCATTATATTCTCTTCGAGTTACATGTATTAACTATTTTAGCTGTTGCTACTATTGGAAGTCCTCAAGCTGTTATTTTGGTAAAGTTCTTTTCTTATGATTCTGTAATGCCATTCCACAAGGTTCGAAGAAGGATGGAACTCACTAAGACCTACAGGCTTCATACATTCATAGCTTTCCTTTCTTTTGGAGTTTTCCTCTTGTTTATACTAAGATTCACCCAATACAAGGCTTAAGAGTCACTCAAGGTCGAGTGTTACTAGTAAAATGGTAATAACGAATGTGATATGATTGACTCTCAATTTAAAGAGAAAGCACCTAGACAAGAATCTGTTCCACAAAGTAACAATTCTTGTGTAAAAGTTGAGTGAAACTTTCTCTTTACATTTGGAATATAGAGAAAATGAGGGTGATTCGACACTTAGGAAGTAGAAAGGCATGTTCTAACTGTAAAGGTTTGAATTAGTGGAACTCAAAAATGGAGCATATTCGAATATTTGCTATGGAAAGGATAGAAAAGTGACAGGATTGCAATTTTTGCATTTGTGGCGAAATCAACTGCAGGGTAGAAAATAAGTGTTCCCCAAAAAAAGACTCTAAATGATTTTTGAACTCAAAAGAAACCAATTTTCTTCTGATATCCCTCAATCAATGGGATGAAATAAATTAGCACTTTACAATTTAAGATAATTTTATTTTTTTTTTAAATCATTGTATAATGAATCAATGTATACAGGGGATTTCAGAGAGTGAAAGTGAGAGAAAAGACTGGGTTTAGAGTGGATTGAGGAAAGAATAAAAGATGAGCTGGGTTCAGGGACACAAGTAAACAGAAGGAACTTCCACAGGTAGGAAGTGAAAGAAAAAAAACTGTTCAAGTGATGATTACATTTAACTATTTCAGCAGTAAAAGGGTGGGAACTAGATGCCAAGCTAGTATCATGCTTAAACTCACTTTGTCCATGCACCAGGGGGAAAAAGCTTGTCAGAGCAGTAGCCATGAAAATATTTGCAGAAAAGACAAAGGGAAGCCACATTGCATCTGAGAAAGTGACCCAAGTCGAGATGCCAAATCAGGACCAAATACATTGGTTCTTTGGATTAACCAGGCATGCCAACAAGTATTTTTTTTTTTTTTTTTTTTGAAATTAGGGTTCCCCCCCACTCCTTTTTAAACTTTTAAATGAAGTAATAATTTATTTTCTAGTTTCCCAAATAGATTATTTTCATCATAAGTTATCTATCATAGTCTGATGAAAGAACATTATAGTTCCGCAACATAAAATATTATAATTACACACACAGACACACACACACACACACACACACACACACACACACACACACACACACACACACACACACACACATATATATATATATATATATATATATATATATATATATATATATATATATATATATATATATATATAATAGAAATATACTCTGAAGGTGTGCTATATTTATGGGATAAAGTGCTCAATATCAGAGATAGAGCATGTGTAAATATAAAAGTGAACATTGAAGTCAACACTCAGAGGCGACAGGCTGTTTCATGCTAGGCGCAATTGTCAGGCCACACAATTGCACTTTAGCATGAAACAGACTGTTGCCTCTATGTTGACTTCAAAAGAAAGAATTAAAAAAAAAATTCTAATATTGGGTTATTTTGTCAGATTTTGGGAAGTGGATGAGCAAGAACTATGTATTTACTTATTTCAAAATGTGTCAAACATGCAATAATTAAGTTTTCTGAAACCATTTTTAAATGCCAACAAATAATTTCTAGTCAATATTTACAAGAATGTCTCTGTCCTCATTTTCATCAGTAATTGTTGAATTTTTTCTCTAAAGTTTTTCTTTTCTTCAAAAATATTTTAAATCAAAATCAATTTCTTTAAAGAAAAGAACAAAAGAAAAACCCAGACAAACATGAATTTTATGAATTATTTTTATCGCTTATTTTACCTTCGGAATTTGTTGATTCCTTACTGGGAATGATGCTTGCTCCATTTAAATAAAGTCCAAGACAAAACCTGGGTTCACTGTGTGAGCCCAAATCGATTAATCTCCAAACTGAGTCAGACAAAAAGAGGTGCACACGCAAGAGCAATTCAATATTAAATAAATCCACCATGCCTGACACTATAATGGAACATCGACTGGCTGTATGTTGCCACGACAACCAGCCTACAATGTATCAGTTGACTGTTAGCGATACTGAGAATGCCTTTACATGGCAAAGAATGAATGGAGCCCCAAAGCTGCAGAGGATGTTGGTTTTATTGACCGCCAATCAATCAACGGCTCATAACAGCTGAATCAGTGCAGCACTTTGAATTCAAAAGTGCTACTTTTGCTTCCCGATGCAACCATGACAACAACAACAACGATGATGATGATGATGATAATGATGATGATGATGACGACGATAAAGTGTTTGCTTCTTAACTGTTTTCACTGGAAGAATAAAGTCATGCATGACTTGGTTTCAAAATCTGCAAAGTCTTGGGTGAATTGGAAATGGATTCACCCCCCTCCCACCTTTTGCAGCCAGGTGGAATATCCAAGAATCTCAGGAAATACCGAGCAGAATCTGGGAAGATTATAGATTCTGGGAAAGGCGCAGATGGCAATGATCTCAACCAAATAAATACTCTGTCCAGGGCAACAGTTGCATTTTTTTTTAATACCAGTAAGTAAGAATTCAGATTAGCATGAAGGAGAACGGTACTTATAAGTGTTATTATTATTAAATTTGAACTAATATCCTTATGATATATCATTAACTAATCATGCAGCAACAATTATATAATGACTAACACGATAAAAATATTTTTACTGCGTTATTCCTAGTGCTAGTGTCTTGCCAAGTTGAATATTAATCCTGAACTTTGAACTGACATGTATATGGGCTTAATGAGTAGCAGCTTAGAATCAGAAATCTGAGAGTTGAATTTGACTTCTAGCTGGTTTGTTAGACTCCCTTATATGCAAATACCCTTGGGAAAAGTATGAATCTATCTCCCCCTAGTTATGGGTTAAATAGTAGGAATTGTATCATTATTCTCAAAAAAAAAATTGTTAATACAATATTCACTCACAAAAAATAAAAATGATTCTTATAACTCAAAACATATTCCAGCTTTAAATAAGCCACAAAAGGGTTGATAAGCAATGAAAATGGATTAGTCAATTAAACTTTGAACTTAGTGTTAGGCAAAAGATTAAAAAATAAAGTATACGATGGAGGAGGTATTGCTTTACATTTATAGACAATGAAAAAATTTTTTCTTATTTTTTTTTATTTGTATTTTTATTTTTTTATTATTTTTTTTTATAAACCTACATCAAACAAGATAGGTTTAGTTATTAATTCCATTAAGGCATAAGAGAATACTGGGAATGAAAGTGAATGCAAAGACTTCAGAAGGAATGGGGTAAACCCAATCCAAGGTAAGAAACAAGGGAGGAGTGTAAATCAGAGGATAGGCAAACCTATTGATTGATTGATTTTCTACGACTTATCAACCCTTTGCAGGTTATTTAAAGCCAGAAAATATTTTAGATTGTAATATAATATATATATATATATATATATATATATATATATATATGTGAAAATATATAGAAAATAGGAAGGAACTGGTTAGGTAAATAATCCAAAGTCCCTTAGTATTTTAGTTATTATTTTTAAAAAATAGTGCTCGATACAAAAGTAGAGCATAAATATAATTATTTATTTAAAAATATGATTCCAAATCGCTACATAAGAGGTCTCATGTTTCAAAACAAGAGCCGAAAACTTCAATATAATCCTTTAAATTAAATTGAGTTGAAAGTAAAATGGGCTCCGTTCCATCTTCAAGCGAAATTTTTGTTGGAATAACGTATATCTGAAATTTACTTGTTTTAAAATTGAAATCAAAATCCCCATGGTAACAGCTAGAGTGAATTGTCTAAATTGGGTAGGCGAGTGTAGGGTGTTTATAATAAGTAGTGGTATAGAGATACTTTCAAGGTGTCAAGTCGGGGAAAGGTGGGGGTGTCAAGTCGGGGTAAGGCGGGGGTGTCAAAAATGAAACGGAAGATGTATTGGCCATCGTCTAGTTTTCTTGTCTATGGAGATTTATTTATTTATTTTATTTTATTTTATTTTATTATGAAAGGGAATTGTGCATATAAAAAAAGAAAAACTTTCGTAAACTTTCATAATTCAAACCAAAAATCTGATGATGCCTACAAAAAACCGTTAACTCGTGTCTATTAGAATTACCACAGAATTAATACAACATTTATTTTCTAATGGGCAGTCTTCTGTCTTCTGTTGTATTAATTCTGTGGTATACCAATGTACTATTTCATCCACAGAGAGCCCTAGCACTAATATGATATACTTTGGGTCCACGAAGAATAATTTTAAAGATAGATGGAGGCAGCATAAGTGCTCCTTTAATAATATAAACAAACGAAATCAGACTTCACTATCAAAATATTTTTTTGCACCTGAAGGAAACAAATAAGACACCAAAAGTTAAATGGAAAATTATTGACAAGGCTAGAATATGTAAAGCTTGGGATGACCCATGCCCTTTGTGCCTCCATGAAAAATTGCACATTATTAAACTTCTAAATAATAATAATCTATTAAATAATAGACATGAGTTAACGGTTTTTTGTAGGCATCATCAGATTTTTGGTTTGAATTATTAGATAAAAAATTTATATAACTTGTTTAACAAATAGCCCAATCATCAGATTCATAGTAGGAATATTTAACTACAAACATGCATACAACATAACACACTTCATAATCCATAGCCTAAATTAGTAGTTTAAATACCTTACATATAAGATAACCCTTTATGAAGTCGTCAAAAACAAACGTTACGAAAGTTTTTTTTTTTATATGCACAATTCCCTTTCATAATAAAATAAAATAAATAAATAAATCTCCATAGACAAGCAAACTAGACGATGGCCAATACATCTTCCGTTTCATTTTTGACACCCCACCTTTCCCGACTTGACACCTTGAAAGTATCTCTATACCGCTACTTATTATAAACACCCTACACTTCGCCTACCCAATTTAGACAATTCACTCTAGCTGTTACCATGGGGATTTTGATTTCAATTTTAAAACAAGTAAATTTCAGATATACGTTATTCCAACAAAAATTTAAGCTTGAAGATGGAACGGAGCCCATTTTTACTTTCAACTCAATTTAATTTAAAGGATTATATTGAAGTTTTCGCTCTTGTTTTGAAACATAAGACCTCTTATGTAGCAATTTGGAATCATATTTTTAAATAAATAATTATATATTTATATATATATATATATATATATATATAGTGTAACATTGTCCAAATTGTGTAACAGCATGGGATAATTGTCCATTCCACAAAATGTTTAATATCTAAAAAAAAAAAAAACCCTCTAAACTAATTAAGTTTCTTTTTGCCAAGTTTTCAGATAAGACATTTATCCATCTTGGCAACATTGTTGTAAGAATCACTGAGAAACCCTTTGAGTTATTCAACTAGAAAGGGAACAGGTTAAAATTGTTTTGTATCAGATCCACTGTGTTCTCAATTGAGCAATGGTGAGAGGAAAAATATTCAGACCTTCAGTAATGGTACCAACATTCATACTCTGGCTTCCATCTTCAAAGTCCATTCAAGAACCATCAAGAGAATGGTGGATAAGTTTAAAAAAGAGGGAACGGTAGAGAGGGAAAATGGATCAGGAGGTCACAACAGGAAGAGGAATCTTCATTTCAACTTAAAGCTAAAGGGATCAATTAGAAAAGATCCAACTCAATCCATAAGATGTTTAGCACATGAAAGAGGGGTTTCAGCTATGACAGTTCAAAGAGCAGTGTAAAAAGACTTAAAAATGAAATCATACATGAAACAGGCAACTTGTTATTCCAGGGCAAAAATGATCTTGAATAAGTTGGAAAATGATCCTGGAATTATATATATATATATATATATATATATATATATATATATATTTAACTTTATTTAAATCATTCATGAGCTTAGCTATGATTAATTAATGTTAAACATGTCATTTTTGCTTTTCTTTAGGATTCTTCTGTTAAGTTTGGACAGTAATTATACATTGTTATTGCTCAAAGTAGTGTTATAAAAACCTTGGGGGATTCCAGTAAAATATCTTTATTCATTTCTAAGATACAATGATTCAAAGGTTAATCTAACAGTTGGACAATTTTGCTGTTACATGATTTAGACAATTTTGCTGGTATACCCGATATATATATATATATATATATATATATATATATATATATAAAGATAATAATTTTCATGATACAAGTCTTGCTAATTAACGATACTGGGGGAAGGTGGATTCATATCTTGGCGAACCTATCTACTGTGACATTAACAATACATTTTTGACAAAATTTTACTTGATCTTCAACAATATATATCAAGACATGCAGATCATTTTCAACATAACTAAAAAATAAAAAATTGCTGTTACATGATTTAGACAATTTTGCTGGTATACCCGATATATATATATATATATATATATAATAATTTTCATGATACAAGTCTTGCTAATTAACGATACTGGGGGGAAGGTGGATTCATATCTTGGCGAACCTATCTACTGTGACATTAACAATACATTTTTGACAAAATTTTACTTGATCTTCAACAATATATATCAAGACATGCAGATCATTTTCAACATAACTAAAAAATAAAAAAAAAACACCTTTTTTTTTCTTTTTCTGAATTTTTGTGATGAAGAATTCTCTATTGATAGACCGAGACAATATCCCTCTTCTAGGTTGTCCTCTGAATAACATTTTTGTGACTCCACTCTTTTCTCTCTCTTCAAGTGCCTGTCATAGTGACCTTCTCAAAATGTCAAACTGAACCCTTTATTCTCTGCATGGATAGTGGTATGAAAATAACCTACTTCTGTGAATTTGATAAAGGGTTCAGTTTGAAATTTCTGGTTTGATTGACTGATTTGTTTTTTTGTTTTTTTTTTTATGGCTTATCAACCATTTTCAGGTTATTTAAAGCTAGAAAATATTTATGAATTGTAAGAAGTTTTTTGAGATAGTAATGATTAACTGATACAAGTCTTACTATTTAACCCATGGCTGGGAGTAGAAGAGATTGATTCATACCTTTCCCAAGGGTATTTGCATATAAGTGAATATAACAAACCTGACTGAAATTGCAACTTGGCTCTCTGATTTTCAATTCTGAGCTATTATCAATTACACCACCTGCACATCCAAGCTTACAGCATTTGATATTCCCAAGTGGTTACCCATCTAGGTACTGACCAGGTTTGATGTTGCTTAAATCAGTGATCATGCAAAAACTGTGTTGACGTGGTTGTAAGCTTGAAATTTCTGGTAGCTTATCAACTATGACAGCCACTTAAAGAAAGCTGTAAGGTATAATGGCTGAAACGTTGTTACAACAATACCCAATATGAGGATACTTGTTAGACAAATCAGTGTATCATAAAAAAACAACTTTTTCAGTTGATTCAGCTTAAAATGGCCTATTGTGACCAAATATAAACATGTAATATATTTTAATAACATCCTTAAAATTATTTTGAAGCCAACAAAAACAGTAAAACTTTAGTCCAACAAGATTTAGATGTAAATATTTCATTTTTATTGACTATCATTAGGAATAAACTTTTATCTCTATAAGTTTCATACCTTCCTACAATGTTGCAGATAAAAAGTTATGATAAAAACCTTGTCTTGTTTTGATATTTTTTGTTACACCAGAAACAGATATAAAACGAAATCACCCAACCATTCAAGTATATCTTGTATATCTTACTGAAGCGCAATAAGTGAATAAAGAGGAAGAATTTCTGGTGGATTTGGAGTAAAAGAAACAGGTGGGAAAAGATATAAAGATATAATTTGACCACTTCAAAGCACTTTCAAGGCTAAAGTCTCCACAGGAAATAAATATGTTCCCAAATATATTTATTACCTATACAGTAAATATTTTTATCTCTTCACTTATTAAACATGTGTTTTAGAAGTGCATTTTTGAAGTGCTGCTCATGCAGTTAATTGCCACCCTTTTGCTTGGCTACTTGTCTCTAGTCTGTTTGAAGCAATATTATATTTTCAGTTTTTTTCTCCAATTGAAGGAAAAAAAAAAAAGAAAAAAAGAAAAGTGATTTATAACCCAGTACATATTTTGTCATAATGGGATTGATATCTTTACTTCACTGCTTTGAAAATTAGAAACTGCTTAAAATGCTGCATTAAAAACTTATTTCATGTCCCCCACCTCTACTTTTTCATCTATTCCATTGCATGACAACTGCTACCCTATAAATAACTAAATATTCTATTTGTAGATTTTTCAGATATGTGTTTTGCAATGCCATTTTTTTGGACTACTGTTCATGGCAACTCATCCAATTCCTTTAGCCATAAAGTATAGTTAGGTTAATATTTTTCCCCCTGATTTTTGTAATTGGAAACATTTTTATATACACTACAATAAATGTTATGGACTTTTAGTTCCTTGTTATATGATGCTACATTTACCATTTTCATGCTTATGATAATGACTACTGCATCTGATGCATAATTTTGAAGCATTTTTCTTTGAGTGGGGAATGACTGTTCATTGGAGGCAATTTAATATTTGTATATTTCCACTTAAATAATAAAAGAAATGTATGTCTTCTAAGCCAACAACAATCCACCATTGTCATACCAAAGATGCTTGCCACAAGGGAGATAACCTGTTAACTAAGCAAAATATTAAGAAACAGGAAAATTATGTTAAAAACAAAGAGTACTGAAATGTTATGTAATATCAGTTCTCTTATGGCAATGAATGCAGGATTCTTTGAGGCAACAGATTTGTGGTTGTAGTTCTACAGAAGAATGTTGAGAAGACCATAGACTTAATCATGTGAGGACACATACTTAGAATTAGAAAGAAAGAGTTTAAATTTCTAGGGCACATAATGAGGAAAGAGGTCTTTGAGAATTTGATACTCACAGGACATATTGAAGGCAGGAGGGACAGAGAAAAACAGCACAAAACTTATCTCTTGTTGGCAAAACAGTGATTAGGAGAGATAGCAAAAAAGACAACATTAACTAAGAATTACAAAGGAAAGTTGTGGAGACTCATGATCGGCCATGTTCTGAACATACATGGCACATAGAACAAGTCTTAATATTAAGAAATAGCACATTAATAATAAATAAAATAAGTTTGGTTTGGTTTATTTTACGGCATATCAACCTCAATAGGTTATTTAATGCCGACAAAATTTTTATTGTTGGTAATGTTTTTCTTCAAAAATCTATTTCTGGGAATATTTTTCCTTGAAGAAATCTATAGCTGGTCATATTTTGCTGAAAGAATGTATAACTGTTTGTATTGTTGGTACTTTTTTTAAGTATTGCTGATAATAATTTTTCCTTCAAAAATTATTGCTGGTAATATTTTTTTTTATTACAAAGTATTTCTGGTATTAAAACCTATTTTTACACAAGTTCGGGTGTCAACTATTTGCCCATAGCTGAGACATTAACAGGTGCTATCATCCCGGGTCAGAGTGGATCTGGGAATGCCAGCAATTAAGAAGTGGTTCCATGCTCCTCAAAACCTCCTGATCAGAGGCCTTGCTGTTGGACGTAGTTTATCGTCATACCCAGGACGGAAAGAAAATGTTTGAAAAAAATATACATAAATATATATATTCAAACCCCCCCCCCCACTCATGGGTATATTTTTTTTCCATGGATATCATTTTATGCAGCCACTTATAATCTTTTAATTTCTCTTTTCCTTTCAATATTGATACAATATTTTTTTTAGCTTTTGTAACAAACAGGAAAATCAGATGATTATCATTGAGTTTCTGTTTCATTTGGAAATTGTTTTATTCTTCAAGTTAGAACATTTAATAGTATTGCCCTAACAAAAATCCTGCTATGATGTGTTGTTGTTTTTTTACTATAACATACATCTGTAAACAGAAATCAGATCATTATAATACAGAATCTCCTCGGGTCATTTACTTCCAACAAGATACAATTTAATGAACTAATTATAAATCTTAGTTCCAGAATTCATTTTTACTTGGTAGAAATACTTTTTTATTAAGACAATATATAAATTATAATCACAGTGATTTAATCAGATTACACCTTCATTACACACAGGATTTTGTGGTACTTGATCTAAATACAAACTTCAAGTTACTTACTAAACTTAGAGAAGAAAAATCAATTAAAAATAGGTTGGCAAAATTTAACAAACATACCAACAAAAAAAAAAAAAACATTTATCAAAAGGACATTTTTTTTTTGTTGACACTGCTTATTACTGTATAGTCTTTGTTTAACTTTTCATATTTTACAGTACAGACATTTTTATAAATTTAAAAAAAAACAAAAATTGTTTTTATTTTATGGTAAGCATTGCATTATAGTTGGTTCACATATTTTAATAATCTTATAAATATAAAACTATTCTTGTAAATAAACAGGGTTTCATATTTTTGTTGTCAATTCTTGAGAAAATAGAAAATGTATAAATCCAGTTTTATATACTTGGGTTTTATTAAAACTCTCAAAATCACTTTTTAAAGCAATAACAAAAAAAACAAAAAAAACAAAAAAAGTAGGTATCAAAAAGACAGTTTTCCTCTCAGCACAGCCATTATTGTAGACTTGCTCAGCAATTTTTTTTTTTTTAAAAAGCTATTTTTAGAGAATTTTAATCAAACCCAAATACATTAAACTGAATATATAGATGTTCTATTTATTAGGTTGTTTATTTACAAGAATAATTTTATATTTACAAGATTATAAATATATGCAAATCAAATATAATGCAATAAAGTATTTACTGTGGAAACAATTTTTTTTTTTTTACTCATAAGTTTATAATGTCTGGGAACTATACTAATTGGACACATAGCAAGTAATTGTAATTATAAATTTTGAAAAAGTGCATTTTCCAGATATGATACAATTTATTCTCAAATTATTTTTTTTTTTTTTTAATTTCCCACAATAAAAAAACTTGTTGAGGAATTATATGCTAATAGTGGGGACAAGAGAAAAAAACAGTCTCTTTGGCACTTTTTTTTTATTTTGCAGGTAGTTTTTTTTAAACTTTTCCAATAAATTTTAACCAAATTAGCTCATTTTATTAATCTCGAGATAATGTGCAAATTTCTTTTAAAATTACTATTTCATGTACCAATCTCTAAACTCATTCTCTACAACATAATCTTTGACATTCCATTTAGCTAAAAAAATTTCCCACAAGTACAGAGTGTCTGCTTACATATTACCCCACCACTACCCTGCCTTTTTCTTTAAACATTTCAAAGTTTTTTTTTGTTTTTTTTTAATCGTTGAAAAATAAAGAAAAGAGTATTTTTTTTTCTAGCTCAGTATCATCTTACATGTACATTTTATTTAAAATTTTTTCAATTCCTTAAGAAACTGCACTAAGTCTTAACTTTTAACGGAAATAAATGAATGATTTGTACCATATTTACATGTCTGTCTTGCATGATAATTTCTAAACATGCATGTTTTTTTTAAGTCTGCAATAAGTAGATTCAGAGTGAAATGCATCCAATATTGAAGAAAAAAATGTTTTATGGTCAGTTTATTTTCAAATTTATTAACATCGTAAGACATAAGCTGAAATAGTTATGTATTTACAATTGGTACCAGAGTTCAAGTAAAAGCCAGGGTTTGGAATGAGGATTTTCTAGGCTCTTCCAATTACTTAACCGTCTTTCTTAATCATTTTTTTTTCAGTCTGGTCTTCTATTTTATTGTCAAAGTGAATGGTGCACATAGAAGAATGAGTGCTTAAAATATTTATTCAGCACCAGTCGCTGGTGCAAAGTTACAAAAACAATTAACAAGACAACTTACAAGGAATAGAAGAGGGTCAAATGCTGTATAGCCAAACAAAGTAAGATCAGTCCAAATATTAATCAGCTTAATATCAACTTATTAATCAACTGTTGAAATCCTTAATCGTAGGCTATTTAAGGCTATGAGCCAGGCCATCTGGTAGAGCGCTGAAGAGGTGCTAGCTGCTCTGCAACATCTGTCAAACTAAACTAAGTTGATTTTTTTTTTGTCTGTGTATGTATGTGTGTGTTTTGTTTAAAACTTGCTATATTTATAAGAAAAGCGATCTCAATATTGGTGGTAGAGCATTTACAGATATATAGGTGGTGTGGACATAGGAATTAACCCTGTTTGTTCTAAAGATCATGTTAAATTTTGAAATTGACAGTCACAATGCAAGGTTGATTCCTATGTCTACACTTTCTCTTTCTCTATATATTATTCATTCACCTAGAAGTTTGAGAAATTTGTGAAATTTGCTTAAGATATTCCACTTATCTGTTGCCATATATTTCCCCTCTCCACCACCACATACTCCTTTTTTTTTCTTTTTTTTTTTTTGCTAAAATTAAAAAATATCTGCAAATTCTTGTATGCAAAATTGAGATATCTGGTAGGTTCATTTAAACACTGTAGACTCCCAACACTTTTTACATAGCTTAACTTCATAATACTGTAATATAAAATCTTGATGATTGGCCTGGGGAGGGGGGTCGTTTATATGCCATCAAATATGGCAGGTTCATCATTTCTTTTGGGTATCTGAAATGTTGACGTATGGGATACAATGAGTATCTTTACAGATGAACATATTACTCAATCTATTCAAATTTCCTGAATAGCTGGCCACTCATATTCGAGGATACCCATCTATTAGGGCGGCTACCCAGTCCCTATTGCAGACGCTCGTTCAGGCACATTTGTGTTTGTTCAGCATCCACAGAGCCAACCTGTGGTTTATATTGCAACTATACTGAGCAGACCTTAGTTACAGTTTCTGGGAGAGAGCATGTTATCTAGCGTGATCAACAATCTGAACAAGGCCACCATACTCAAACCATCAGTCATAATGAGTTGTGACTTCATGCTAGCATAATTTTTATTATTATTAATATATATATATATATATATATAATAAAATAAAATACACATATAGACTGACAGTACTATTGAGTGTCTTATTGAAGTAGAGAGGGTGTTTTTCTTTGTGAGGAATTTTTCTGACCCAGTCTTCACAAGCTTGTTAACACCACCCTGTTTATTAACTTCACACTTTTGAACCCTCTAAATCATTTTCTAGCTCCCTTCAATTATCGGGAATCCCCACCCCCTTCCCCAGACTTTGCATTGTGCACCTAAGAGGAAAATTACTACACCCTGAAAGACCATACTGATATTTGCCTTGGTACAGTATGGGCTTACTCATGGATGGTAGATATTATAAGATTTTTAAAGTCTCTGGTTATCTTAGTAACACTCATATGTGTTTTTTTTTTCAATTAGTCATTTGAGCAAGGTTGGATCTGGTGTTGTTGAGATGCAAAATGTTTTGGAGAATTGCTACTGCATGTGTTGGATGTTGTGTGTCTGGTGTTTTGATGATGACAAAAGTAGTCAAATAAACTTTCCTACACTCATGGACAAGGTTTGGGGTGTGGCCATGTAGTACAGATACATTATGATGGCAGAAAATGGCAGACTGCACAATGTCTATAATACTGATCAAATGCGAACCCAGGCTGGGTGGAATAATAGCAGCTTGGATTGAGGAATTGGAGAGCCAAATTTGATTTCCAGTCAAGTTTGTTACATTCTCTTGTGTGTAAATACCCTTGTGGAAAGGCCATCCTGGGTATGACGATAAACTACGTCCAGCAGCGAGGCCTCTGATCAGGAGGTTTTGAGGAGCGTGGAACCACCCCTTAATTGCTGGTGTTCCCAGATCCACTTTGACCAGGGATAGTAGCACCTTTTAGGGTCCCAGCTATGGGCAAATAGTTAACCCCGAAACTGGGGTAAAAACACTATGAAAGTGTAAAAATAGGTTTTAATACCAGAAATACCTTGTAAAAGAATTATCAGCAATAAATTTTTGAAGAAAAAAAAACTATTACCAGCAATACATTTTTAAAAAAAAAAAAATATTACTAGCAATAAAAATTTTGTTCGCATTAAATAACCCATTGAGCTTGATATGCTGTAAAACAAAATGAACCAACCTTGAGAAAGGTATGAATCTGACTCATCTGTTCCCCAGCTATGGGTAAATAGCAGGACAGATCTTGGTCCTCTAGACTTGGATTGCAACTGGTCTAGGTGAAAAACAACTCTGAATTCACAACCTCCAACTATGGGTTAACTAGCCTCACCAACCTGCAATAAACCAAGCCTGGTGAGTATGGCTACACTCCCTAAAGGGAGGGCCTCCTTCAAGAGGTGTGAGAATACTCTGGATTTGAATGTCTCTAGTGGTATTGTAAGAATGTCATTTAAGGAATAAAATGGTTACCTGTAGTATTCAATAATGAGAGCAATTTCAGCTTTTATACAAGTGATGGTCATTTATGCATGTAATGTAGACATGGGAAGCAATGTCTTTAATTCACCCATGACACACAGACACTACTGTTGCCTTACAATGTTCACTGCTATTGCTAATCACTCTTGCTTACCTTTGCTATTTCTGGAGAGAGCATTGAACAGTGCTATGTATCTCATATATCATTGTTGATCTTGTTCTACTACCATTCCTGCAACTGAAAAGCAATATGCTGTTTCAGCAGAATAATGTCTTCCCCCATGGTACCTGTACTACTCAGTTCTGCAAGATGTTCAACAACTTCTCTAACCAGCATGATCACCAGACATGTACTCTGTTGAACCGGAATCCTTCAGTTAACTAACCTACAACTTCTTAGAAGCCCAGTTCAACAGGTGCAAAAGAGATGGGATAATGTAACGCAGGATGGAGTTCATGCACAAAGTACAAGGAGAATATACAGAGTATGAATGTAGATTCTGAGTACTGTTGAGACACACTCCTTATGTTGAACCTTTGCACATATTGATCTGTATATATAATCAGCTACTGTAATATTATCGATACATTTAATCTGGAGTAAATTGAAAAACATATTCTGGGTATAGCAATTTTGTTTTTCTGTCTGTGTAATGTTTAATAAAAAATACTTAAAGCCATAATCATGAAACCAAAAAAAAAAAAAGCCCACATTAAATATCTTTCAGTCTAGGAATGAGTATTTGAAATATATTCAATGATTAAAACAAGCAAGCTTAATCTACACAATACTGCATTGGCTTGGCAATAATGCTATGATGGGAATGCATAGGGGGGGGGACAATGCATCAAAGTTTTCTTGATTTTCAAAACCATAATATATTTTATTCTTGAAAATGATTAATGTTGATTGAACAAATAAACGAACAATGTTTACAGCCAATAGAAATAAACGTCTGTTATCTTTAAACGTTGTATATTTAGTCAGAAGTTATTCATTTAAGCATGCTCTATCAAGTGATCATTCTCCTGGTACTGAATAATTTGGCTAATGCCAGAAAACAAGAGAAGGCTTAAAAAATGTGTCTTGTGGTGTTGAATAAAGTTTGCTTAAATGAACCCCCAATGCCATATTATCACAACGTTTCAGCCGTTGTACACTCCGGCCTTCTTCAGCTGGTTGGAATGTCGAACTTAACCCTTTATTTCGTTCACTGGGGTAGACTGTTCTAGTTCCATGTGCCATGTCTAATGGATATCAGTTATCTCCTGTTAATTCACCTCTCCAAATTCTCCACTGCCTTAACTAGGTATTGAACTCACAGACTTTGGGTCCTGTCACTGGATCTGACCAACTTAAGGATACATGGCACAGTGGATAAAGGCATTGGTTAGATCCAGTGACAGGACCCAAAGAGTTGTGAGTTCAATACCTGGTTAAGGCAGTGGAGAACTTGGAGAGGTGAATTAACAGGAGATAACTGATAACTGACATCCATTAGACATGGCACGTAGAACTAGAACAGTCTACCCCAGCGAGCAAAATTATGGGTTCAGTTTGACATTCCAACCACCTGAAGAAGGCCAGAGCATACAATGGTTGAATCGTTGTAATAGATATGGCAACAAAGATGAGGACAATAGTCCAAATGTAAATAGTAAATATTTTTAAGGTTAAACTTCATAATGTGAACAAAATAAAATCTAATAAAAATGAAATAAATATTGGTGATCTGAAATGACTTTGTTCAAACCATTAAGGAAAATGGGTTGCATTTCAGTAACCTGATTATTCTCTGGGAATGTGGGTCACCACCTCCTCCTCAACATGCTGGGTAAATAAAGAATATCACATAAAATGACAGGAAAGAATAAAACTTAGATTTGCTGAGAAGGAAAAAAAAATCAAAATAAAGAGAACATAAACTTTTTAACCTACAAAAAAAAATCTTTCAGCATTTGTTTAAATTTTAAAATAAATTTGCATCTGATTAAAATTTAGCTTAATAACAGTATCCTTTAAAATGAAAATTTCAAATGATACTGTTATAAATATTTTTCTGTCCACCTAGCTATGAGGCTTAGTATTTTATATACATACACACACACACACAATTTTTATTCTTTAAATGCATATTGAATTGGTAATTAATTAGTTATACCCATTTCCAATCTGATCTAATACCGATATTAAAGCATTAATAAATTTTATCTAGGATCCGTTGTCAAGTTATTTGAACTATCACATACATGTTTGGATTGGCCATCATAACTTACATAATAATGTTCCCCCAATTGCAGGATGGGGTTGGGTGCTTTTGAACTCTTTTAAAACTTTTGCAATCAACATGATCACTTGACAAGACACCAGTAGTGTTGAAACAAAATGGCTCTTTTTGTAGTGATGTTACAACATGCTTATGTTATAATTTTTAAATATATATATATATATATATATAGCTGTACTGTTGACATGGTGTATTATGGATATTTATTAATATATATACCTAATATCTCTGTTGTTTAGTACTGAGCACAAAGGATATATATATATATATATATATATATTCAGCAGTGGAAATGATGTGTTGAAGGTTTTTTAAAATAGAATTTCATCTACACTCAACTCGCATAGCTTGGAATAAACATACTACTATTTAGACACCGCAATAACTATATCTTAAACAGACAAATATAAAAATAAATAAACAATACCTAACAACAAAAGACCCTTGGAAATGTCTAAAGAAGGAACCTGAAAAGGATTTGGGACAATAGACACCACAGACAATTTTTACACTCCCTTACAAAAATATTAGGAAAATCTAAATAAAAAAAAATTATCAAATTCTCCTTCTGTCATATTCAACAAAACATCTTTTGAAAGAAAGGTTACAGCCCAAATTTACATTTTATATATATATGAGAAGTTCTGAGCCCAATGAAGATGCCCCACCCACAAACCACCAGATCTTATATATATTTGGTTAGACTTTGGGAAGAGAACATTTCAACATTCCCTGTTATCAATATATATATATATATATATATTCAATTTAAATAGAAAACAGACAACCTTAAGGGTTCATTGATTATAATTTCTTTCCCCAGATATATGTTTTTACCTGGTTCATCAGACCTCACTTCCAAGGGTGAAAAAATGTTATAAATTTACATATAGTTCTTATACACTTTTGAGGAGTAGTTTTAATCATTTCACCCCAAGTAAGATGATAATAACACTCAGACACAAGTGATTACTGGAAGTGAAAGAGTGAGAAGACTTTAGTTTGGAGAAATGAAAATAAATGAAAAAAAAAAATCAGAATTCAGGAAGACAGATAGCAATTGGCATTGTATTTAAGTTTTTGAAGATGTCAGGTAGCAGCGTAGCAAGAGCGTGATGGCGGTAATAACTTGCATTTCCTACACTGAATGTACCAATTATTATTATTATTATAGCACCTTGATAGTATTTAAAAAAATAAATGTCTAGTGGTGCATTTGCTTAAGAAGTTGTTTTTGTTTTTGTTATGCTGCATCCCTTTAGGGCATAAACGATCATGACTCATTCATGATTCCTTTTTATTATATGTGAGTTGCAATGCAACATTAGGAAAGATGAAGGAGTAGTTCTCTGTTGCTTTCCCTACACTTTCCATCTTTTAGATTGGTTTCCATCCAAAGTTAGAGAGTCAAGTCAACCATACTGTTTAAACTATTTAAACTTAGCTGAAGGAGAAGAGACAGTGTCTATCCTTTCTCAATGGCATTTAAATGAAAGTAAAAATACAACTGACAAACCTGAAATTTGTCATCTTTTTTTTCTCTTTTTTGTCTTTTAAACAGGTGTAGAGGTTTATCCATTATTTCCTGCTTACGACTGGATTTCTGGTTCTTCTTCCTTCTCTTTCACTTCCAGTAACCAACCCCCCACCCCCACCCCAGTGCATCTTAGTGGCATTATCACCTTGCTTGGGGTGAAATGATTAAAGAAAAAAAAAATCCGACTTTAAAATTCAAGTAAATCCTTCATGCTCTTAGCAATGATTGTCTTTTTTACTATGCCTGCCATTTTCTTTGCGATTTCAAACCATCTTTTTTACACAAGTTTGTCAAGTAGGTCACTTGCTGTTTCTCGCCGTCCCACTTCAAGATGTCCTGTGAGCGTGAAATTTTACAAGCTTTCCTTACTCATTAAATATTCTATAAATTTCAGCCGTTTCTTTCTGATTCTAAAATAGTACTGCTATGCATGTAATCTGACTAAAATATATGTGACCTCTGAGTTAACTTGCATAGATAACTCACTATATGAATTTAAATTTGAGTTACCTTAAAACTGTTGAAATTTGGAAGTAAATTCAATCTGGAATGTGACGCATAATCAAGTTGATCTTATCAACATTATAGGGTTTTCATTACAAGTTGTCGTCACAGCATAATTGGGATTTCAGGTTAAAGTATATCTCCTCATCTGTTAAATATATGGCTGCTACATTGGAAAGTATTCGTTAAGCTAGTATTTTGTCATGAGAACAAGACTATTCCTTTAATGCACTTTCTATTGCAGAAGTGGTTATAATGTTTGACAAGAGTATTATTTAGATATAATAAAAGGTTGAAGCTTAGAATCTTTTTACTTGATGAACTACTTAAACATAATGTAGGTATTCATTATTCTTTATTTTTAATGTTCATGTTACTGTTGTAGATGTTTTAAGTACTAAGGAAGATACTGTCTGTCAAGTCACAAGGACCTCAAACAACATTACTTTTTGAAACGTGTTTGCTGTGACTAAGGTAGAATTTTGTAGCATTCGCAAAGTTTATTTTACACCAAGTTGGTTGACCCATTCAATGGGATGAGGCCAAGTACTCTAATCACTACTGGGATGACCTGAACATTTTTCTTGAGCAGTTTCCACAATCTGGCAATCGGAAAATTCAATTCAGAGTATTTGCGGATCTTTTTTTTTTCCTATTTGCTGATCTTTTTTTTTTCCTATTTGCTGATCTTTTTTTCCCTATTTGCTGATCTTTTTCCCCCTATTTGCTGATCTTTTTTTCCTATTTACTGATCTTTTTTTCCTATTTGCTGATCTTTTTTTTCCTATTTGCTGATCTTTTTTTTTCCCTATTTGCTGATCTTTTTTTTTTTTCCTATTTGCTGATCTTTTTTTTTTTTCCTATTTGCTGATCTTTTTTTTTTTCCTATTTGCTGATCTTTTTTTTTTTTTTCCTATTTGCTGATCTTTTTTTTTTTTTTTCCTATTTGCTGATCTTTTTCTATTGCAATCAGCAGGTATGGCCACATTGGCATTTGTTCCCAGTTATTATAATTGACTCATATTTACTGTCATTTACAGTTTCCAATTACTTTTTATAGCAACTTTACTCCACTCAACAATTTACATTACAAGCAGACTATAAGATCAGGAAACGAAGCATGTATTCTTGGAGAGATTGGAATTTTGATCTCTTTTGCTTCAGGAAAATTCAGCTAATCATACCGGCTGCTCTAATCAAGTTACAAGAACTCAATGTCTTTGCAGAAGATCAAATCTAACCTTTAAGCACATAACTCTATTCCACAATCTTTCGCAGTATTGTTTGTTTTTAAAGATTTTAAGAGATTTCATACCTGTCAGATGTCCACTTTTGGCTAGTAGAGCCCATGAAGAAAAGGTTGATTGTTCTATGGCATCTGTAGAAGACCTGTTAACCAGAGTGTGATCTGCTTTTACACTGTGACCTCTGGGAATGTAGAAATTCATCAGATTTATGGATTTATTTTGAAGGTGCAGTGCTGCATGCACATTACTACCATTACCTATTAAACCAAAACATTATTGGCATGACCTATCATGTCGGACAATGGCTGTAAAAGTCACGCTTATAACTATATCACATTGAAATGTCAGTTCTTGTATGATCACCAAAGTTAAGCAATGTCAAGCTTGCTCAGTACCTAGATGGGTAACCACTTGGGAATGCCAGGTGTTGTAAACTTGGATGGGCATATAGTGTAATGGATAACAACTTAGAATTAGAAAGCTGAGTTCCAATGCCAGTCAAGATCATTATATTCACTTACACACAAATACCTTTGGAAAAAGGTATGAATCCACTGCTTTCCTCTCTGCTATGGGTTAATTAGTATGATATATAAATCATTGTCCGCAAAAATTCTTACAATCTGAAAATATTTTAGGGCTATAAATAAATCAATTTAAATCTAGTAAAAGTCTTCTGTTAGAGTTTCCGTCTCCTGGTCATCCCATTGAACAGGTTTCAGGCATCTGCCTCCTGAAAAAAGAGTAACTCATAATAAAACCAGTTTTTCTTTTTTTTCTTTTTTTTACTAAGTGTTCAACCAATACAAGGCTCAAGAGCCAATCAAGATAGAGGGTTACTGAATGAAGTTGTTGTATGGACATAAAAGAAGGTAAAAAGGGCAGATTATGAGGATATATAGGATAGATAATGGTTGACCCTTGACTTGGTGAGCTTAAGATAGTCAACAGGGAAGCATTCTCTCAGGTGCACATCATATGCTTTGGTACTAGACATTGAACAAAATTACAATTTCTATTCCGTATAGCTTTGAAGTTTTAACTTCATATAAGTTTTTGCATTCTATATAGCTTTTCATTGGCTTACATTAGATGGCAGCAGTATCTGAAGAAATAAAATGCAATTTTATTAAATTTCTATTTTTTGTTGTACAATTCTCTGACCATATTAAAATAGAAGACTTAATTTATTTAATGTTGCATCATTTAGTTTGCTAAGACAACATTATCCAAAACCTTCCTTAGTTCCACCAATTTTGACCTTCAAAGCTAAAACCTGCCATGCCCTATACATACAGACAAATCATCTCCATCCATTTTATATTCCATTAGTAAGGAGGAAGTTCTGTTCAAATAGCTTTTTCCAAAGAACTGTTGCTTTGTGGAAAAGTCTCGTAAGTGAATGCTTCCCTGATGACAACACTCTTAATCTCTTCAAGTCATTATCTTTCTACATATTCTCAAGAATTGCACTTTCTACCTTCTATGCTTACCTACCTTGTTTTGTGACCAATTTTTTAAGGAAAAGTTATTACCAGCAATACATTTGACACTTGACAAAATCCCCCTTTTACAATATATGTCGATGAAACTTGATCTACAAAATGATTCCTTACAAAGAATACATACTCTATTCATATGTATTTATAAAAATCATCACAACAACTACAATAAGTTTGTCTTTGCAATTCATCTCTGAGGATGATTTTTGAGGAGATCGAATGCACTTGGGTTAACAAAAACTATGGCACCTTCCTTGATGAATTTCAACTTAGAACTAGAATGGATTATTGTAAAATAGACATAATATATCCAAAAATTCTTGTTGGCATTAAATAATCCTTTGAGGTTGATATGCCTCATTAAACTAAATAAGCCAAATCAAACCTTTAACTTCTCCACATTCAGTAAACCTTCTACCTTGAGTGGCCCTTGGGCCTTGTATTGGCTCAATGCTTACTAAAAAATATTTCTCTATCATTTGTTTAAACTAAATTTTACAACATCACTATTTGGCAAATGATTGTTTGGGAAAGATCAATAATTCAATGTAAAGTTAAGTTGGAAGTTTAGTAACCCATGGTGCAGTGAATTTATGTAAATTGGTCACATCTGTGTTTGGGAAAAACAGATGTGACCATCTAGTTAAACCAAATCCGAGGTAGAAAGATAAGATCAATAGAATTTGTAGATTGATCTCTAACTTTTTGAATTATTAAATTAACAGTCTTTGGAATATATATATTCAAGCATGTTTCATAAATTAATCGACATATGTCTATTTATTTTACAATAATCCATTCTAGTTCTAAGTTGAAATTCATCAAGGAAGGTGCCGGAGTTCTTGTTAACCCAAGTGCCTTTGATCTCCTCAAAAACCATCCTCAGGGGGGATTTGCAAAGACAAACTTATTGTAATTGTTGTAGTGGTGATTTTTGTAAACACGCATTTATGTAAATGCATTGTTATAATGAAAATTATTTTAAAATTAATTGTAGTTACAATGTTTTGTAAACAAGCATTCCCAATGCAAGGGAGATAACCAGAGATGGTAAATTGTAAAATGGTGTTAAATGTTATTCAACACAAATGCATTTGAAAACATTGCTACAGTACTTGTAATAAATCTTGTCCAGTGTTGGTTGGTTGCTTTTGATATAGAGGGCCTCGAGAATTTAAAGTTGCTGTTTATTATTTTTGTGGTGTTATATGTATATGCGTATGTCTGTTTTTAAACTCGACCCCCACCTAACTGAAGTAAATGATTTTTTTTTTTTTTAAGAAATTGTCTTTCTTTTTTCTTTTTTTTTTTTAAAGAAACCATACTCAGTTTTTTTTGTGTTTTTTTTTTTTTTAAAGGGACCATACTCAGTTTTAACGAAATCTTAAGCAGTTCCACTCCACTACTGATATCAGTGTGAGTTTACAGTCATATCCCCTTGAAACACTGGTCCCCATACAATCACCAAAGTTAAGCAATGTCAAGCCCAGTCAGTAACTTGATGAGTGACCACTTAGGAATATCAGGTGCTGTAAGCTTGGATGTGTGGGTGGTGTAATTGATAGTGGCTCGGAATTGTGAATAAGAGAGTTGAGTTTCAATTCCAGCTGGATTCTTTATATTAACTTATGCACAAATAACCTTGGGAAAGGTATGAATCTAACTCTTCTTCCCACCCCACCCCCATCTATGTGTTAATTAATAAGACTTGTATCATTAAACCATTATTATCTCAAAGAAAATTCTTAGAATGTAAGAATATTTTCTGGCTTTAAATAACCTGCAAAGGGTTAATAACCCGTAGAAAATGAATGAATCGATCAAAAATCATATGTGACATTACAGCATTGTGTAAGGGTTCAAATATCCCCGGTTGCAACAAACATGTTAAAATGTCTAATTCTTTGAAGTTAGAATAAGAAAGTATTTCATCTATGCTTGAAATGATATGTGTGAATTAATTTTGGCTTGAGCGTATTCTGAACACACATTTTAATGTATTTAAGATATCAAAAGAAAAGAATTCACCAAGATTTTCTTTTACTTTTTAAATTATCAGCCATACTTTTTATCTCATCTGTTAGCTCTTTCATTGCTACCACAAAAGGAAACGTTATTTGATGCAACTTGACATTTTCGTATAAGTGTGTTCAAAAGTTATACATTAAATATTTATAAAGAGCACTTTATATACAATGATGGCATGTAAGCCAATCTTGCAGGCCATTGTTAACTTGATCCTTATTCAATGTTCCACTATTGTGGCTTCATCTGAGATCAATCAATAAAGTATTTACAAATTTCTGTTATGATATGGTTTTTAACTTGTAAATGTTACATTGTCTGCCAAATAATCCTTCATACTTTGACCAAATTGAATGAGTGTTTAAAAATAATTATTATTGATTTCGTTTCCTTTTTCCTGAAAGGTTTTGAAACATAGGTAGGTATATTTAAATGATGTGATGTTTAAGAAGCTCATCTGATAGACCATTGTGCTGGTGTCATGATTTAGATTTTTGCAGGTGCCTAATTATGATATTGTAAATAACCTTGCGCTAATTATTGTCTCGTTTTCACAATGCATTATGAAGAAAATGCGAAAACACTTGAAGACTGAATGGATTTCAAATTAATCTAAATAAAATCTGTTGCATGTTGAGCAAACTAGTTTTCCAAGTCATTTCTTGGGTCTGCTCTTCACTAGGTGCTCTAGTATTATAGCCTTGTGTCAGACTAAATTGATTTGCAAATGACTATGACACATAAAATAGCTGTATTGTTTGTCATTCAACAAAATGACATTCTCTTTTGAGAACGGCAAAGGACTACTCTCAAAAACAGAATAGTTGTTCCTTAGAAATAAAGTTTTGGACTTTGTTTGAATTCTACTATATTATAAAAGAAAAGCTGTTTTTTTTGTTCATCACATCCTGTCACTTTGAATGTGTGTATGTAATGTATATGCATATATCTGTATTATGAGTGATTTACATGTACTTAATGTGCATGTACAGTACATTGCATTTCAAATTATTAATGAGGTGACATTTTTCCATTTTTGTCTACCAATCAGAATTTAATGACCATTTTCACACCTGTATAAAAACTGTATTTTACTGCGCAACAGGAAACAAATGTTGGCCATTTGCAATATTAACATGATATAGAAGTGTTCCAGACTATAAACAAGTGTCATTATAATCATACAATTATGGGTCGCAAATGTGACATGACCTCTTCTGAGAAAGATATTAAAACATCTCAAATTTCCAAAGGCAAATCTACATTAGAAATATCCAAAATAATTGGAAGATATCACCAAACTGTGAAAAGATTTCTTGCAGCTCCTATGAAGGTACGTAAGAGGCCCAATAAGAGTTACTTGAGGGTTGTTTCCCGACGTTCTTTGTCACGAATGAAACGTGAAACTGTAAATAACCCAGGCCTGACGAGTGGAGCACTTTTCAGGATCACTGGAGAAGAACAGTGTTCAGAAGTACTCGCTATCATCTTCTGAAAAAGGTCAGGACATCAGTGAAACCAGTGACAAAGCCTCAATTGACAAATGTACACAAACAAATGCAAATGAGCAAAGAAGAACATGGAGGTCAATTTCTTGAAAGTTCTGTTCACAGATGAAAGTTCACATATGATAGCCCTGATGGTTGGAGCAAAGGTTGGCTTGTAAATGGACAAGATAGTCATCAACACTTGATATGCCAACAAGGAGGAGGAGTTTTTATGATTTGGGCTGGTATTATTGGAGGTATCATGGTTGGTCTGTGGAGAGTGTCTGACGTCACAAAAATAACTGCAGATGCTTATATAGCCTTCCTCAAAAAGCACCTGGAATCTTGGCTAAAAAAAGCAAAGAATCACTTTTTTATGGATACATACAGTAACTAAGATAAAATGAAATCAAAATTAAAAAGTAAACAGAGCTCAAAAAGGATTTGGTTAATATGAAATATGTGATCCTTTTTTTTCTTTTTAAATGACTTGGAAAAAATAAAGGGTTCAGTTTGAAATTCCAATCACCTGAAGAAGGCCAGAGTGTACAATAGCCAAAATTTTGTGAATATTGCAGTAAAGATGAGGACAATACTCTGAACAATGTAAATAATTACAATACCTCATCTCAGAAATAAGGACATATATATTAGAATAGAATTTTCAGTTACACTTGGCAATTTCAATGGTAAAATGTGACTTTAGCTGCCGATCTAGTATTACACTTAAATTCAAGGTGCCAAAGAGGAAAGCTCAACAATTGCATTAAAATGTTTTTAGAAAAGGCACAGAGAAAATATATTATGGTGTTGAAAAAGTGGCTAAAAGCAAGATGCCAGGTCAGAACCAATAACATTGCATCTTCTTTTTTAGCGTTTGTCAAGAAATTCTAAATACATGGAGGAAACACAAGACCAAACGTGGCAAAAATTTTCAATGCATTATGAAATCCAATGAATTATGAAATTCATTAGAAAAAAAATTTTTTTTTTTTATTGAAAATTGGGATGTGTTGAGATCCCATTACTAAATTACTGTAAAAGGGCTTAAAATACTGCTTATACTGTATTCTCTATTTTTGTTGTTATTTCCTTTGCTTAATTCCTTGACATTGCAAAGATATTTTAAGCATTTCATTGTCAGTTACAAGGAACGGTAATGTTATGCAGCACTAACTCTTAGAGTGCCAATGTGTAAAAATAAAGTTTCCTTTATCTTTGCAAAGTCTGACACAAGGCTACAAATGTCAGTCAGCTAGTAAGTATCACATGCTTTACTCACAAAATGCTCTTTGCAATTTTTATACTGATTGAAGTCATTATTTATTTATTTTTTGAGACAATGGAATGTGTAAACCAGATTCCCTTAAGTAAATCTAGAATTCTATCAATGTCTAGACTTTGTGCTCCTAATTAAGATGATCGTAGATTGCAGGATTAGGTGGAAATCTGCCCTCCCCGCCTTTTTTTTGTTTTTTGCCCATTTTACCAAAATCTCAAAATTCATACATTATTTTCTTGCAAAAAATGCTTCCATATTTGGTCCAATTATCACTTCGTTCTTAATACAACCCATTTGCTAACCTGACAATTATCTCAATTGAAATTGCCTCAGTTAGAGTTTGCTCCATGCCTTCCACACACACACACACACACACACACACACACAAAGTGATACAGTTTTCACTTTCCCCTCTCACATCTTTTTTCTCACTCCTCTCCGCTCTTCCTCGTCTCTCTTTCCTCCCCGCTCTTCCTCGTCTCTCTCTCTCTCCTCCCCGCTCTTCCTCGTCTCTCTCTCTCCTCCCCACTCTTCCTCGTCTCTCTCTCTCCTCCCCGCTCTTCCTCGTCTCTCTCTCTCCTCCCCGCTCTTCCTCGTCTCTCTCTCTCCTCCCCGCTCTTCAGTGTCTTTCTCTCTCCCCTCCCCGCTCTTCAGTGTCTTTCTCTCTCCCCTCCCCGCTCTTCAGTGTCTTTCTCTCTCCCCTCCCCTCTTCAGTGTCTTTCTCTCTCCCCTCCCGCTCTTCAGTGTCTTTCTCTCTCCCCTCCCCGCTCTTATTCATCTGTCTCGAATCTCCCCCTTTATCTCTCCGTCTCGAATCTCCCCCTTTATCTCTCCGTCTCGAATCTCCCCCTTTATCTCTCCGTCTCGAATCTCCCCCTTTATCTCTCCGTCTCGAATCTCCCCCTTTATCTCTCCGTCTAAATCTCCCCTTTATCTCTCCGTCTCGAATCTCCCCTTTATCTCTCCGTCTCGAATCTCCCCTTTATCTCTCCGTCTCGAATCTCCCCTTTATCTCTCCGTCTCAGATCTCCCCCTTTTATCTCTCCGTCTAATCTCCCCTTTTCTCTCTCCGTCTCGAATCTCCCCGTCTCAGACCTCCCCCTTTATCTTTCCGTCTCCCCTCCCCTTTATCTCTCCGTCTCGAATCTCCCCCTTTATCTCTCCGTCTCGAACCTCCCCCTGTATCTCTCCGTCTCGAACCTCCCCCTGTATCTCTCCGTCTCGAACCTCCCCATTTATCTCTCATTCTTGCACTCTCTGCTCCCCTTTTCTTCTTCCTCACTCTCTCTCTCTCTCTAATACCTCCTTTTCTTCTTGCTCGCTCTCTCTCTAATACCTCCTTTTCTTCTTGCTCGCTCTCTCTCTCTCTCTCTAATACCTCCTTTTCTTCTTGCTCGCTCTCTCTCCCTCTCTCTCTAATACCTCCTTTTCTTCTCTATCATTTTTTCTTCTCTCAACTCTTTTCTCTCTCCTCCTCTAATTGTTTTTCTCTCCTCTTCTCCCACTTTCTCACCTATCCATTTCAACACCCCCCCCCCAACATGCCGGTGACTCTATGGATGATCTCAAAGCATTCAAATGCTATTCCGAGTCAAAACAGCATGTGTGCCATACCACCCTTTAAGAATTGCTAAATTTAGCCCGTTTCTATGGCAATGTGCTGAAGCTAAATTGCACAAAAAGGCCAAATACTGTGGAGTTGGCTCATTTGGCATTGGTGGTGGGGAGTGAGTTGGTGTTTGGGAGTAGAGGGGAGGAAATCAATGGATTCTATGGTTAATAGCAGTTTGGAATTGTCAGCAGCAGCAGGCCTGCTTTTGGTAGCAAGAGAGTAATCATAATAATAATAATAATAGTAATAAACAGTTATTGCTACAGTGAATGCCCTTTCGTAGCAATAGGCAGCAATTAACTGCCTTCCTTGCATGGTTCACCAACTTGCTTCTTTACATTTCCAAAGATTTACAAAGTGCACACACACACACACACACAAAATTGTGTCTATAGGTTGTTCCCTGTATTTGTCTCTTTCTAATTCTTTGTGTTCATTCAGTTTTATTCATCAATTACAAATTGCAGCCTCCACATACAGATCAAGACAGAGGGCATCATTTTGATCAGAAAACTGGCTCAGACATCACTCCACTTTATGCTTGTATCTTAGGCTATCGTCAGCATGGGATCATTCTTACATTCACGTGAAAAAAGTTGTAGTGTTTGTAGTCGTCATTATGCTCTGGAACTTAGAGATGATATTATCAGTGTGTGACAAAGAAATTTGCACCTTTAAGACACTCTTATTGACATGAAATTAATGATCAGTGGTTCACAAGGGAAAGAATTTTTAAAAAACGTTTAAGAAAGTTTACGAAGAATATCAGATATTACGAGTCTTGCAAAGATAGCTTAGTGGTAGTATATAGAACTGTAGCACACCAGATTAGAGGTTTTTCTGTATTTATTAAGTTTGATTACCGGAACCATTTGAGGCTGGGGAAATACTAATTTGAAACTAAAATAATAAGGCCACTCTTTACAAAGACATATTCACGACTTTACTAAATCTACAATATCAGAATCGTATTTTTCTGATCTAGTTTGGTACAGAAGAATTGAAACAATGCATCTAAAATTGTAAGAATCAGTCTGCCATACACCACTTTTTTATCCTTTCCTCTTTTTTCTTTTCTCTTTTTTCTTTTCTCTTTTCTTGCACTTGTTCCTTTCCCTGTCCTTTCCTCTCTCCTCTCCACCTTTCTCTTTCCTTTTTCCTTTCCACCTTTCTCTTTCCTTTTTCCTCTCCACCTTTCTCTTTCCTTTTTCCTCTCCACCTTTCTCTTTCCTTTTTCCTCTCCACCTCTCTCTTTCCTTTTTCCTCTCCACCTCTCTTTCCTTTTTCCTCTCCACCTCTCTCTTTCCTTTTTCCTCTCCACCTCTCTCTTTCCTTTTTCCTCTCCACCTCTCTCTTTCCTTTTTCCTCTCCACCTCTCTCTTTCCTTTTTCCTCTCCACCTCTCTCTTTCCTTTTTCCTCTCCACCTCTCTCTTTCCTTTTTCCTCTCTCTCTCTCTCACTTCACCCACCTAGTGGTAAAATAGTAAGACAGACTTGAACCTTCAAAATGCCAACAAGATACCAATCCACTATTTTTCCTAAGGCATTTATAGTAATTCACTGGTATTAAAGAAAAGGAGGCTGTGGATAACCATGAATGCCAATGTTTTGAATGGACATGGCCTTTACAAATACATAAATTTGACAACAATCTTGATATTGATACAAATTGTTAGTTGTTGTCAAAAGAACTTATAAACTTTATTTTGTGTGTGTGTATGTGGCGGGTTTTTTGTAAGAAAACCAATGAAATGATTCCATTGAAAATGGAGATGCATGAATAGAAGCAAAAATTATTTTTGTATGCCTCAAGTGTGTATTAGTTCGATCTGGCTCAATTCCCCATCTTGAAGAAGCAAGTTCAGTGATAAGAACTACAATTTCTGCATATTTTAGAATAATTTCATATTTTCTTAATAAATTTAGAAGGTATGAGGGACAGTATCTGAGTCATTCTATAACGTGGTTTTCTCACTGTCCAAGTCTTCCTTCTAGCCAAGTGGGTGTTTTGTTTTTTTGTTTAGTTTTTTAATGCTGTTGTCTGTCTATTATTCCATCTAATGATGGGAAGGTAGTACCATTTCCCCCCCCTTTATAATATTGCACTTCAGCTGCAGAATAGTGGTAATCTCTAGACACCTGGCCGAGTATTGATTCTGCAGAAAAAGGTGATAGGAAAGACATATTCATTCATTTTGAGCTAACATATTTTTGCTAATCTATCTACAGGTCATGTCATCCAAGTGTTAAACTCTATAAAATCAATGAAACTATGTGAATGCTGGAGTTTATTCTGTCTGTACACAACACCTTTGCAAGCACCAACTTAAATTTGTTGGTCCTTATTCAAATTGTTGTCTTTCTTCCTCTACTTTATTTAAGAAAAAGATGCATCTACTTCCTTTTGCAGTCTACACACACACACACACACACACACACATGCACTCACACATACTTTCACTTCATTTCTCCTCCTCTTCCTTTCTATACTTTGCATTGTCTCTCTTCCTTTTCTCTCCCCCAGTCTTCTCCTTCATCCTCTCGCGCAGTCTTCTCCCCATCCACTCCCCCTCTTTTCCTTTCCCCTTTCTCTCTCCTTCCCCTGCTTCTTTCTCTCTCCTTTCACCTGCCCCTTTCCCTTTCCCACTCCCCCTTTCCCAGTCCCCCCTCCTCTCCCTTTCCCGGTCCCCCCTCACCCCTTTCTCTTTCCCAGTTTTCCCCCTCTCTTTTACAGTCTTCAGGATCAAACTCGTTATAGTCTGTTAGGCAAGTTTGCTAGCCATTGAAATGCCCAAGTAGTTAATTCAACTTAGTCTAGCACCATCCCAAGTTAGTGGGACACCTAGTGAGCATCAAACTTACAACCTTTCAGTTTCTACTGCCTTCTCTTATTTGATAGCCTGGATTTCCTCCTTCTCAACAACATTGTCACTATGAGAGTTGTTTCAATTTGAAAACACACTGCAAATCAATGTGATTTCTCATCTTCAGCCTGGCTGGTTGTTACCGATTATGCTATGTGCTCAAGCCCATTTGTGTTTCCTTAATTCCAGTAGAACCAACTTTGTGGTTTATACTGCAACTATGCTAAACAGACTCTAATTACAGTTCAAGTATATGCCCCAATATGGACTCATACTGTTTTGAATTCACTTTTCCTTCTCTGATTGCCAACCACAGCTAGAGAATCCCATTTACCCTGTTATTTAACCTATAGCTGGGTGAGGGGGTAAGAGATGGATTCATACCTTTCCCAAGAGTATCTCTGTGAAAGTGTAAGTAACAATCCCAACAAGAACTCTAACTTGGCTAACTGATTTCTCAACCTGAGCAGGGTTACACCACCTGTGCACACTGGATTTAACAGAAATAATGATTCAAAACAATTGTGTTAAAAATCATTGTACACGGACCATAAACAAAGTGTGTCATGACTTTAGCATACATACAAAATCTGAATAGTTATTAGGGTAGCCATTATTTCCAAATATTAATTTTTTTCTGTCATTACCCAATTTATCTCTTCTTGTCTTATATCTCAATGGTAGGGTTATTAATACGAGACCAATTCTTAAACCCCTGTCTGAATCACTGATGACCCAGAATAAAATATAAATGATTAAATTATGATTACAGATCAAAATAATATTAAAATGTAAAAAAGAAGGTATTAAGTATGGCTGAATATTATTATTTATTTATTTTAAATATTCATTGACAAATTACGAGTGTACATTATATGTCAGAGTATATTATAACTTTTTATTTCATATAATGTAAAAAAAAAAAAAAAAAAAGATGTCAGATATAGTATTGATTGTTAAACCCAATGAGGATAATCAGGTCAATGGTGTCAGGGAGAGCACGTCTTTGTAAAATTGTTTTGTGATAAATGAAGGTATAAGCAAAATAACATGTCAACAAAGCCTGTGGGTAATGTTAGGTTTTACCCTACCTGTGCATGTGAAATAAAAGATTTCTTTTCCAAAAGAGGATAGTAACATATTTTGGAATTATCTTCAAGGCATACTACCATTTTTGGAATATAAACAGAAAAAGAGTTCCATGCAAGCCTCAAATCTTTGAATCTTATGGAACACATTGCAAAATGTCAAGGGAAATAAAACGCAGTTTTTTTACAGAACAAAATACCAAATGTCATCTTGGAATGGAGTTGCAGGAACTGAATCATGACATTATAGAATATTTTTGTTGGATAAGATGGGTGTTGTCTGAAATGAGACCTATTTGATTTGGTTGGGTCTGATGGAAAACAGTTATGGTAATATAAAAAATGGTGTGCTCTTCTGTTAAAAAATTATTTGGTGATACCTACTGCATTTAAATAACAAGACTTTGCAAGATTTTTTTTTAAAGTTTTATGTTTGTTCTTGTCTATTGTCCCTTAATTGTGTACCAGAAAATTGTTTTCTGTTTGTTTCTGAATGATGCATACAAATTTGATATGGCTGAAAATAAAATAAAAATGATTCATTATTATGGCTATCCTCTGAGATATTTTGTATTCAATCTTGAAGGAGCTCTGAATAGAATACTTTTTCTAGGTTATAATTTTCATTACTTGATGTAATGGAATAACCAGTCACCCCGCCATGAATGATTACACTATAGGTAGTAAAGTACCTATAAAGTCAACTATCTACGAGAGACTGGGGAAGAGTGGGAGAGAGAGAAGACGCAAGCATGTCCGACTTTCCAATTAGTGGTACTCACTACTAGATTGACCTGTGTGTATAACTGTACCGTATTTCATATTGTACTAGTTGTGCACAATAAACCTTTTTTCTATTATCCACCTGGTGTTAAGTATTTATTCCCTTAGCACAGAATATAACACTATTCTAATTGGGACAACTAGAAGTGCATCTTGATTCTTTGTCATTTAAGTTTGTGAATTATTGTCTAGTTTTGAGTGATAAAAAAGAAAGAATTGTGGGTAAGTTGAAGGATTCTGTTTAAAACTTTGTAAAAAATTTATACTTAACATTAAGAAGAGACAGTTAAAATTTCTAGTGCACATAATGAGGAAAGGAAGCTTGGAAAATGTGATACTCACAGGATAGATTAAAAGAGGGAGGGAGGAAAACAATGTATAACCTACCTTGCAAGCTTGAGTAAATGGATGGCTGAACAAGGTTTAGGAAAGATAAAAAAATATAAAATTTATTAAGAGCTACATAGGACAGGAAATTGTGGAGAGCCATGATCCCTCTACATCCTGAAGAGACACAGCACATAAGGACGAAAGAATACCATTCACAATGTAGAGCTGAGGATAGTGAAAGAATACACTGAGCAAATATGAGCAAACTTGTTTCACTCATTACTTGAATGATGACAAAGCTTTAACTTAAACTTTCAAACAAAATATGATTTATATTAACTGTTAAAAATATTTCATTTTCTGTCAAGCATCAAATTAATGGCAAACATGGACCTTCATGCCTGCAAAAAACACAATCAAAAGAGTGTTTTCTTCTTATTTTTTGGTTTTGACAATTTTTTTAAACGGCCTTCACTTTTCAGCAAAGTTGGTTGTTTTAAAAAGCGATGATTAGAATTGTAATAAAACTTAAACATTTGAAATTAAATTTATACATTTTTTTTTGTTCTTGAGAATTTACAACAAAAATAAACACTTTATTTATTAGATTGTTTATTTACAAGAATAATTTTATATTTACAACATTCTAAAAAATAATACAATTGTATTAAGTCATTAATGTAATATAATATTCATCATTTATCAATTTTTAAAGAAATAAATATGAAAAAAAAATTTTATTCATAAATTTATAAACATTTACAAAATTATTAAAATATGTGAACCAACTCTAAGGAAATCCTTATTATTTACCATTTTATAAAGTTCGAATCGATTGGAAATTACCCAATGTTTTACCAACCATTCTAATAAACAATATATAATGTAAATAAACAATCTAATAAATAAATATTGTTTATTATTTTTATTGTCAATTCTCAAGAACCAAAAAAGTGTATAAATTCACTTTCATGTTTAGGTTTTATTATAATTCTAATCATCACCTTTTAAAACAAGTGATGCCAAAAGCAGCAGCGTCATGGGAAAAACTGTCCTTAACACTGACTTTTTTTTTTCTTGTGGACAGAAAGGTGAATGTTTGCCAAATTAATTAGGAAAGACATGAAGCTCTTTGCACCTTTGTCCAATCACCAAATATTAGAGAATGTCCCATGCCTAGTATACCATAGAATTTGGGTAAACCACTCTCCCATAACTATCTTATCTACCCAGAATGTAGCATAAAAATGATTTTTGTAGTTATCCTTTACAAGTATCTAACCAATCATTTCTTTTATGGAATTAAAAATGATCACAAAAAATATTGTCTACACTGTGATTTAAATTATAGAATCAAATTAGAAATTATATTGTGACAAACTAACTGATGACCAAATGTTTTGTATATTTGATTTTACTCATCAAATTTAAAATGATTGTTTTCTTTTAAAAAAATGTTATCAGAGAGAATTTTTTTTATTCTTTCACATTGAAAAACTATTGACATTATTCGTTGCATTAATCGTTAGGTATTAATTTTGAAAGCCCACAGGTAAGAAGCGGCTGGCTAAGGATTCTAATATTAAAAAGTTGTCAATTTGGTTAAATTACTTTTGTGAAATAATAGCCAAGGTGAGAAAAGACGGAAAGTTATAACGATTTTCTTTTGTAATCGTAAAATACTATTTTTGAGGCTATACTTGTCTAAGGGAGGTAACTTTTGATAAACATTTAAAGTTGTTCGAAGAAAAATGTAAGCTTTGTATATTTTTGTATATAAATATAAAAAAAAATGTTAAACTTTAACGTTAAAGTATATTATTTGAAAATATATTATTTATATGTAATTTGTTTCTATGTAATACGCCCATAAAGTTTTACAAATCATAAACTTAACTGGTTCTAATTTTTGTAAAAATAAACAGATTTTCATAATAATGGAGATGGATTTTTTTTTTCTTTTTTTGGATTAAGTCGATATTTTTTTCTTTTTCTTTAGAGTAAAAAAAAAAAATATTAAAAAAATCTGGAAGATTATAAAAATTGAATCCTTGTTCTTATAAAATTTGAGAAGAAAATCCCTATCACAGACGCCCATGCAACCTACAGAGTTCACTGTAGTTTATACTCCAACTATGCTGAGTGGACCTTAAAGTTTCTGGGAGAGAACACATACTCTAGTGTGGTCAATTTCTTGAACAAGGACAGCTTTCTCAAACCTTCAGTCATGATGACTTGTAATTTCATGCTAGCACAATATGCATGAACACACACACACACACATATCCAAGTATAGGATTGGTGTACAGAATAAATTCCAATAACCAAAAAATACTATTCTTAAAAGAGTGCTCAATACAGAGTAGAGCAAATATAATTTATTCGAAAATCATAACATAAATATGTTATAAAATCACTACAAAAATAGCCATTTTGTTTCAACACTTCTGGTGTCTTATAAGTGTGGCCATCACTTGATAAGACACCAAAAGTATTGAAACAAAATGGCTATTTTTGTAGTGATTTTATAACATATTTATGTTATAATTTTTGAATAAATTATATGAGATTAATGACAAAGCGGAGAAAATGTTTCGTGTAACACATTATATAATTTAGGACTTCATTGTACTAAAGTGATATAACTGCATGTGAATGAAGGAGAGGAAATACTAAAATTTTAAACTTTTAAATGTAAATTTTTTATTTAATCTGTGTTTGGATATATAGCCTAGCCAATCAATTTCATTTAGTTTCTTTTTGTTTATATCTTTATCACTTTTGTTATTAAGTATTCCACATTTACTGTTGATGGTTTAGCAATTAAATCACTTTCTATATATTCTTGTCTTAGTAAATATTTTTCTCTTTTAAAGTAAATTAAAGTAGCATTTTTTTAAATGTCAGGCTCATTATGGTGTGCAATTAATACAGTGAGTGTGTTGTTTTGTAAAAGACCCCTTTTGTCTTCATGTAATCTTTTTAAATTCTTTGGGGTTTCTCCTGTGTATTCCTTGTGGCAATCATTACAGGTGATACAGAAAATATCTCTTTCAAATTTCGGAAGTAGTATTTTTTTTAAATTGAAATTTTGATCATACTCATTATGGTGACCAGCTAATACATTGAGCATATAGTCCCCCCCCCAACACACACACACGCATATATATTTGTGTATTTAGGCAGCAATCCCCCTTTTATACTAGTTTTGCTAAAAACAACTGACAAGGTACTGTGTTTGTTTTTTATTTAATTTTCCTTGGGTTGTTATAATTTTTTCTTTTCTGGACATAAATTATGTCCGAATGCTTTGTATGTCCGAGTGCTTTCATCTAGTCTTTAACTCAGGAGTGTTAAACATATGGCCTGCAGGTCTGAACTGGCCCACTGCAGGGTTTCATCCGACCTGCAAGATAACTTTGAAAAGTGTAAAAATTATATTATATATTTACTTACTTATTTTTAAATTTATTCAATGACTAACACCAGGTTTTCTTTTTTTTTTAGGTCAATATTTTGTTCTGTTTTACCTGACCCAAAATGTCTTTGTCAAAAAAATAGAAAAGTGGATACAGAGTGTAGATCATTTCAAGAAAATTGGTCCTTTTCTTATTTATTCATGAAGGTGAATGGAAAACCTGTGTGCTTGGTGTGTTCACACCAGGTTTCAGTGCTCAAAGATTCAAACAGTGCTCGAACATTCGGCACCACTATGAGATTCATCATGCCAACATATACAATAACTTGCAAGGACAAATACGAAGAGTGTAGGTAAATAAATTGTTAGCAGATCTGAAGAAACAAGAGTCTGTTTTAACCCAAAGCCAAGATATCGGTCAGGCAGCAGTAAAAGCTAGCTACCTTGTTGCTAGAGAAATATCATTAGCATCAAAGTTGTTCTGTGAGGGTAAGTTTGTGAAAACATGCATGCTGAAGGCTGCAGAAATTGTATGCCTGAGAAGAGACAGACTTTTACCAACATTAGCCTGACGAGAAGCACTGTGGCAGATAGGATTTCAGATCTTTTTGCAGATTTGAACAGGCAACTGAAGCACAAAGTCATTTATTGCATTTTTGGTTGCAATTGATAAGGGCAACTGGTCCTATTCATTTGTGGTATAGATGAGACTTTGACTGTCACTGAGGAGTTCCTGGAGTTGATTCCTATGATGGACACTACAACAACATTTTCATCTCTCGGAGTGTTGGACAGTGTCAGAGTGGACTGGGCCCATGTTAGCATGCCTACAGATGGTGTTCCATCAATGAAAAAGGCAGGTTTTGTGATACAGTTCAGAGAAAAATTACAAACTGCAAATGGAGGATGTGGTGTTTGGATATTTCATTGCATTTTGCACCAGGAGGTATTGTGTTGCAAGTTGTTAAAAATGGATCATGTCATGGAAGTGGTTTTCTGAACTGTTATTTTCATCTGAACTAGAGGGTCTGAATCTGTTAGTCTGATAATCTTACTGATATAGGCATTATCTATAGCTTGCCACATCACACTGAGGTAAGGTAGTCAAGCTGAGAAATTGAACAGTTCATGGAGAAAAAGGGCAAACCAGTGTTAGAATTTCAATCTCCAGAATGGCTGCAAGATTTAGCATTTGAATAATCTGAATAAAATGCTGCAAGGCCGTAAAAAAATGTTGTCACATGGTATTTTGAAAGCAAATATGCATTTAAGTTGAAGCTAACTTTGTGGGAGACGCAATTGTCAGGTGGTGACTTCCTTGTGTTTTTTTTTTTTTTTTTAAGCGTTTCACCCCAAGCAAGGCAAAAAGCCACTAGCACGCAAGGGGTTACAGAGAGTTGGAGCGAGAGCAAATAGGAAAGGATGAAGAGAAGGATAGGGGATAGATCAAGGCATCTGGAGACGTCGATTGACATTACATTTGAATAGTTGGAGATTATAGCTATCAGGAAAACAGGCGAGATGTGCGAGACATGAAGCTATTGGAGTAGAAGAGACAGCTACATTTAACAGTTTCGACAGTGAAAGGGTGAGAGTGAGATGCCAGCCTAGTTGAACGCTTAAATTCACTGCAGATGATGTTGATGTAAATTGGTACAAAAGCAATATCATGGGATTACGCAATGGTTTCGGATTTTTGATGAACTTGAAATAAATTTCAGTTTTTCGCTTGCCATTTACAATCAACACCTCTGATCTTTCTGTCAACATTCAAATTGAAATGACTGACTTGCAGTGTGATTCAGATTTGAAAAACAAATTTACCTGGGTGGGCCTGGACACATTTTATCAGTATTTCTTGCCAAAGTACCCCCAAATTGACAGATCTTGCTGCTAAAGTTTTGTGCATGTTCGAGACTACCTACCTTCATGAACATGTTTTTCTCTGTAATGAGCATCAATAAAACAAAGCTGTGCTCAAGGCCCACAAATAAACACCTAAATGACACCCTGAAACTGGCTGCTACTCAGGATTTGACGCCTGATATTGATGTACATAAAGGAAAAAAAGAGGCCAAGTTTCAGGAACATATTGAAAATAAATGATAAAATATAATAAAAGTGTTTTTAAATTCTTTTTAATTTATAAATTGTATACATTTAAAAGGCAGTGTGATAAGTCAATCTTCTTTAATAATTCCCACTTTCACTTGTTCAATCTTTTGTAAAAAAAAAAAAAAAAATTGTTCTTTAAACATGAACATTTTCAGAATGTAGTTTCTTTACACCAAAACAAAAGGAAAATTCTGAAATTGCTATTTATAGGTTCTTATGCCATGATTTTACTTGTCCAGCCCGTTTTAGATCAAATCAAGTCGATATGTGGCTCAAGAATTAAAATGAGTTTGACACACTTGCTTTAAGCCATTATGAAGGATGATTTTATTTTTACTTTTAACTGAATGTATGGATTTTTCTTTTATGTATGTATCTAGAGTTATAGGAATGTTTTATTTTCCAAACATGATCAGCATGTTGTGGCCATGTTCATGGTTGGTTATTGAATGTTTGCTTTTTCTTTTTTATTAATAATGCTTTCATTATTTTTATCCTTTTTTTAGATGTGGATGAGGTTATTATATTTGTATTGTTAACAATTATGTTACAGATAGAGTTTGGTAGGTTTCCATGTGTATTTAAATGAGACCTAATTGAGCTATGGTCAGAAAGATTTAATGTGAGTCTTCTTGTTAGGCAAGGAAAAATGTATGACAAAGTGGAAAAAGTTTTTTTGATGTGTTTCGTCCTTCAGGACTTCAGACAAAGTTTGTTATGATGGTGTGACTACACATGTGTACAAACAAGGGATGCTGGGAATTAAAAATTTTTTTTTTTCTTTTAATCTAGCTGATTTCATTTTCTTTTTCTTTCCATCATTTTTCTTAGTAGATATTCCACACTTTGATAATAGAAGTTCTGAATTTCTATTATCATAGCGTGGGATATCTACTAAGAAAAATGATGGAAAGAAAAAGAAAAGGAATGTAAATGAAAATCAGCTAGAAAAAAAAAAATAATTTAAAATTCCTAGCATCCCAACTCCAGAACTTTGTAGATGGACAATCTGGGAATTACTCTGTCCACTCATCAGGAGATATCAGCAATTGACTACTTATAGTTCTTGATCTTTCTTTTTCATATACACTTTTCATTAGTGCTAGTTCTCTCTTTCTCTTTTTTTTTTATTTTATTTATTTATTTATATAATAGTATATACATGCGCCCCCCCTGTTCATATGTGCATACATGTAGAATGTTATGATCATTTATCTTTTTAATCGTTTTTTTTTTTTTTTTCAGTTTACATTCACTCTTTAACCCTTTTTCACTTTTGCTTCTTTTCTTTCAATTGATGCCAATTTGACTTTTGGTTTTCTAGACATATGCTGTCATTGTTAATTTTTGATCGTTTTCTTGAGTTAGAAAAATTGTATTTCATTTTTCTTTTTTACATAAATAAATGTGTAAGAAAAAGAAGTCTTTGCTCTTCTAGAATCACTCACCAGTTTAAAAAGTGCTGTTTTCTATAAAGAAAACAGTTTTTCCATTCAATGTTACAAATTTTCTAATGAATTTTTTTTTTCTTTTTTTCAGCAATGCCAAACCTGTTCCTCTAGCACCAAAATTGGGGCCCAATAGCCTTTCACCACGTAAGTTAATAAATGTTCCCCATATCAAATTATTTAATGTTTTAACATTTCATCATATTAATCTATTTAATTTTTCATTATTTTTAATAACAAAATTTACTTAGTACAGAGTGGTCCGAAAGTCTTGTCACTCACCACCATGACCAAAAAGTAATGCGAACAATAGAACAAGTAATACAGTAATACAAAGCACGTGTACTGGATTCCCTTTCATTGACACTGTCGTACTGTAGGAATTTTCGTGTCAGTCATCTGAAATAGAAAATTATATTACGTAAGGGGTGACACGACTTTCGGAGCACCCTGTAGATGAACAAATCAATTAGAAAAATTGAAAACAAATACATTGTATTTAACTACAAATTAGAATTAAAAACATATCTTAAGATCAACACTTTGATATGCATTTTAAAGGGTGGTCCGAATGTCTTGTCGCCCCTACCAAAATGTAATGAGAACAATATAACAAGTAACACAGTAATACAAAGGACATGTATTGGATTTAGTTTATTTACTTTTTATTGATGCTGTCACACATCGAGAAGGTCTGTATGAATGCCGTTTTTGTGGCACAAAATGATGTGGCACCAAGTTCTGTGTGATATTTTATGAAGCTGTGCTTTGTTGATTGCTGCAAAGTCTCTCCGAACGGCATCCTTCAACTGATGTGTATTCTGGTATTGTTCATGTGAAACTCTCTCCTTGATAATACCCCACAGAGCATTGAAATAAAAGAAAATTATATTATGTCACGGTAACAAGACTTTCGGACCACCCTTTACCCTAGAATGAAAGAAACAAAAAAATTTTTAAAATATCAAAATAGTCTTTTAAATTTTAATATGGGAAAAAATATATATATTTTTATTTATATTTTTTAAGATTGCATTACTAAAATACAAGTGTAAGACAAAAATTATGTCACACCGTATGCTTATCATTGGTACTATTGTGATCACATGATCAAAGTTTGAGCTTGATTGCACCAGTTTTCTTGATGCTGTTACAGTGTAAACATGGCCGCTCTGCTAGCAGTGTGCACCAAGGAGGAATAAAGAGGAGTGATCTGAATCTGCAGAGAACATGCTACTTCATCGATGATAACTCACCAGTTCACCATTCCCATCTCTTGAGTTTGCTGAAACTTCTCATCAGTGGCGGAAGTTACCAGGTGTCGTGCCTTTTTTGTGCATCACGTTTGTCTGGCAACTTTTAAACTTCTCAATCCACTTGTACACATTTCTACACTGTAATGCACTATCACCATATTGTGTTAAAAGCCTTCAATGAATTTTAGTCCCTGACACACCTTCCAACCAAAGAAATCAGATCACTTCTCTTTGTTCCTCCTTGGTGAACACTGCTAGCAGAGTGGTCATGTTTACACTGTAACAGCAGCAAGAAAACTGATGTGATCAAGCTCAAACTTTGATCATGTGACCACAATAATACTACCAACTATAAGCAGACATTAGGAGAAGGCAGTGTGACAAACCTGAAGATATGTTATGGCAGAAGGGCAGATAATTTTTTACTTATCCTTGTATACATTAACAAAGTGAACAATGTTTTATATATATTCTGGATTTCTAAAACAAGGCATCTGTCTTGATCCCACAGTAATTTGTTTTAAGAATAGTAATTAAAATAATGAAACTGACAGAGAGGGGAGTGATCACATAGAAACATCGCTAAAAGTTTTTGTACATTTTTAAAATGGAGATGTTTTTCACTGAAAAATCTTATGCAATTGATTACAATTTTGTTTCTTTTTATCATGGTATTTTTTTTTTTATCTTTCTTCTTTCATTTTATGACTTTTTATTTCTCTTCTCCTTTTTTATGTCCTTTTCTCTTTTTTTTTATCTCTCTCTTTCAGTCTCTTCTTTAATCTCTTTTATATCTCTTTCTCTCTCTGTCTTTTTTAATCCCTCTTTTTTTAATCTCTCTTTTTTTTATCTTTACACTATCTTTTATATTTTTATCTCTCCTCTCTCTTTACTCATTTTCTCACCTTGTTCTTTCTTTTCTATCTCTTTTCTTCTCATTTTATCTCTCTCTCGTAGATTTGTTCCCATTTCTAAGTAAAAGATTGGCTCAGTCAAGGTGTGACTTAGGTAAGTACAATTATGGTTCAATTTTTATTCCAAAGACATAATATTTTTACACATAGTCACTCAACTTAGAAATTTAAATAATGGCCAAAACCTTCAAATAGTTAAACAAATCTCCCATATTGAAATTAATATCTACTGATTTAAGCACTGAAGCTCAATTGTAAAATATTCAACTAAAAGTCGAGATCTTTGAATGTTTTATTTGTGATCATTTTTACCAGACATTCAATCAAGAGAAAATAAACTTGATTTACAAGTATTTTTTTAAAAATAGAAGTCCAACCAGGATTCATTTTTGGTGGCAATACTCTTAACAACATAAGATATGTAGATAACACAATGTTGATAACACACAGAAACTCCAGAACTTCTACTAAACATGGTGACGGGAAGTGATAAAAAAGGACTAAATATCAATTGTAAGAAGAAGACAGAATGAATGGTTGCTAGCAAAAACGATGAGCCGAACATGCAAATTACAAATTGGGGATACCAAAATCAAAGAATACCCGGTTAAGGCAGTGGAGACCTTTCAGAGGGAAATTAGCAGGACATAACTGATAACTGACATCCATTAAAACATGGCACATGGAACTAGAACTGTCTACCCCAGTGAGCAAAATAAAGGGTTCAGTTCGAAATTCCAACCACCTGAAGAAGGCCAGAGCGTACAACGGCCGAAACGTTGTGATAAATATGGCAACAAAGATGAGGACAATAGTCCGAATAATGTAAATAATGTACATAATACCTCATCTCAGAAATATAGACAGACTCCAAAATCAAACAAGTACAAAAATTTAAATAGCTGGGAAGTGTTTTAACAGAAGATGGAAAGTGCAACACTGAAGTCCGGAGGCACATTGAGATAGCGAATGATGCCTTCCAAAAGCTAAGCAAAATATTAAGAAAAAAAACTTTCATTAGGAACAAAGAAAAGAGTACTTAACTGTTATATGATATCAGTCCTTCTATATGGCAGTTGATACAGGACAATCTCTTCACAGATAGAGGAGAGACTTGAAGCAACAGAAATATGGTTCTACAGAAGGATTCTGAGGATACCGTGGACTGAACATGTGAGCAACGATGAAGTTTTAGAGAAAATCAAAACAAAGAGAAAACTTATACTTGACATCTGGAAGAGATAATTGAAATTTCTAGGGAGCATAATGAGGAAAGAGGGCTTGGAAAATGTGATAGTCACAGGACAGATTGATGGCAAGGAGCACAGAGGAAAACCACCTAGAGAGCTTGAGTAAATGGATGGTGAAACAAGGTTTAGGAGTGATAACATAAAGACAAAATTAATTGAGAGCTATAAAGGACAGGAAATTGTGTAGTCATTATCACCAGTGTTCTGACAGGACATAGCACATTAAGGAAAATTATAAGGTAGATAATATGCTTAAAAAAACAAATTAGTTCCTCAAAATGATATGGATAATTGTCTTTAATATTTTATTAAAACACAATACAGAGTTTTCATCTCTTTAGGGACATTTGTCATTGTGGTGAGAATGTACAACTTTTAAATTTTATAAAATGAATGTTTTAATTTGATGCTTAAATATTAGGTGTGTGCAAAAGTTTCCTGAACTCTTTTTGAAAAGTAAATCCACAAGTGAACACGTTTTTGTTTTGTTTTTTTTTGTTTTTTTGTTGTTGTTGTTTTTTTTTTTTTTGTTTTTTTTTAAACACTTAATATTCAGGTGAAAACTTATATTTTTGGAAACTAAATCCATTGTTGAAAACTGCCTTTTTTTTCCCCCACTAAATATAGAAGTGAAAACTGCTATTTTTCAAAACTAAATCCACAGATGAAAACTTTTTTCTTTTTCTTTTTCTTTTTCTAGAAACTTTTCACACACCTAATGTCAACATGATTGATTAATTTAATTTTAAGTTTTCATAATTCTTTTCTATTTTTTTTTACTCATCATATTTTTATTTTTTGAAAATAAAATATACCATTGAATATTTCCTTTCTGTTTCTAAAAACTATTCACTTTATGCTAACATTGTCCTATTTTTATCTTCCTATTTGTCTCTCTCTCTTTTTCTTCCTTTTTTATCACCCTGTTTTTATCTATTTATTCATTTTCTTTAAGATTCTGACATCCATGATGTGGCGTACACTTTGATGTCTATGAAAGGCTTCAATAATCGTAAGTTGTTTCTTATAAAGAGATGGTCAGTAAACTGTGCAGGAATGACACCATATAATAATTATCAATGTGTATTTATTTATATATTTTCTAGTGGGAAATGAAGTGAATCAACCTAAGTTAATGAATTTATGAATGATTACTTAGTCATTTTAATAATCTATACAAATAAAATATTTATCTGCATTTAGACAAAATTACTTACCAAGTTTAATGAACCATATAATTAATCAATTCCTTTACACTTAGATTGCAGTCTTATTTGTTCAAGCCTTTCATGTGAGACACTCAGATACCTTTGTCTATAAAGTGATTATCTTCAACTTGGTCTTGAAATAGCCTTTGTTGTCCCGTTGCCAGTCTTTTTCTTCCGAGAGATATTTCCATTTCATTTATATCAGACACATTTTTTAACAAAAAGCAATTTACATAATACCAGGAGCAATCAATAAATCATAGATACCATTGAATGTCTAATATATATATATATATATATATATATATATATATATATATGGAATGGATTAATTAAATGGTTCGTTGGCCTCTGTTTTAGTTGTGAATTCTTTATCTCTGCTTTATTGAATATTAATACATTGTTTCAAGACTTTTGTCTCATTGCATCTCACTATTAAAACTTAATAATTGCCAACATTTTTAATGTCACAGGTATGCTAGTGTTAATGGCATTGTAGCAGATGGTGCAGGTACACTAGCGTTAATATAAAACATATGTCTTTGGAATGCAAGCAAATATTTCATCTTTTTAGATTTTAAACATGTTTGATTCAAGGATAATAAATTAGTAATCGTCTTGACTCATTAGATATTGACCCCTGGTCATGTGATCCACTTTGTGATATTGACCCCAGGTCAACTTAGAATCTTGTAGTTTATCTACCTTTTGGGATCTTGACCCAGACAAGATTCCCCAACTTGCACACCCCACATTCATCCTGTGGTTTGAGTGGGAGAAGAACATCACCCACTTTGATTCTGACATGTTATATTATGTATCATGTTTACCAGGACTGAAGAAGTCAAAATTGATTTCTCTTTTAAATGGCACCAAATTTAGACTCCTTGGTATTAATGGTTATTAGATAGGGTTTTGGACATCAACATTTTTTACAAAGTTGTAGCCGTCCTGGGTATGACAATAAACTGCATCCGTGTCTTGGGTAAGACGCTAAACTACATCCAACAGCAAGGCCTCTGATCAGGAGGTTTTGAGGAGTGTAGAACCACCTCTTAATTGCTGGTGTTCCCAGGTCCACTCTGACCCAGGGTGGTAGCATCTGTTAGGGTTCCATCTATGAAAAAATAGTTAACCCCGAAACTGAGACTACATCCGTGTCCTGGGTAAGATGACAAACTACGTCCAACAGCAAGGCCTCTGATCAGATTTTGAGGAGCATGGAACCACCTCTTAATTGCTGGTGTTCCAAGGTCCACCCTCACCCGGGGTGGTAGCACCTGTTAGGGTCCCAGCTGTGGGCAAATAAACCCTGAAACTGAGGTAAAAAGCATTATAAAAGTGTAAAAATAAGTTTTAATACCAGAAATACTTTGTAAAAAATTATTTAACAGAAATAAATTTTTGAAAAAAAAAAAAAAAAATTACCAGCAATACATGTTTTAAAATAATATTACCAGCTCTACATTTTTGAAGAAAAAAATATTACCAGAAATAGATTTTTAATGAAACCTTACCGAGGGTGTAGGGAGTTGTCAGCATTAAATAACCCATTGAGGTTGATATGCTGTAAAACACAACAAAACAAAACAAATAAAGTTGTAGATTTCTAATGTTGTGTCTAGTTAATCATGTGATTGGCATTAATGCTGTGTAATGAAATACAGTGCTACTCACTTGCAGGGACATTTGGCCACTTCTGACCTTAAACAAAATACAAATAGAGATGTTATGGTTCTCCAACCCTCTAGGGTTGTTGTTTTAAGATTTGGGCATTATAGCATTTGTGTTGATATTCCAAATACATGAGGCATTCGCACAAGTGAAAGTCTTTTCTTGGCAGACTCTGTATCAATTAATTAATCGTTAAACATTTCCAAAATTCCACTACAGTGGAACCTCAGTTCACAAATTTAATTCGTTCTTCAAGGCCGTTTGTAACCCAAAATGTTCATTTTTTTCCTATTTTTCCAATAGGAATCAATGTAGAGAAAAAAGTCACAGTACAATAAAATTGGAAAAGAAAAGCACGTCACAACACACAAATGTATACAACATGGCAGTCGACTCAGAAATGATTCCATTTGTGTTAATTTGGTTCTTCTATGTTATTTCAGAACCAAAAGATTTTGTTTGATAATCGAGGAATTTTCATCTCAAATTTTCTGTTCAAAAACTGATTTGTTCGACATGTGAGACGTTTGAGAACCAAGGTTCCTCTGTACTTTGTTTAAAGATCTTATTCTTCAAGAATCTGAAAAGTTTTTGTAGAATGAATGCAGTATTGGTTTCATCATTTTTACATGTTAGCAAACTCCTTAATTTTGAAGACAAAACAGTTATCATTTACACAATGTTTTATTTCTACTCAGAAAATTCTGGTCAATCAGCAGATGTTGAGAATTCTTCAGAAACTTCTCGTGTGAAACTGAAAAGAAAACAACGGTGAGTATTTTTACAAACCTTTACTATTTTTATTTATGATTTTTTATTTAATTTGAATAAAGTTTTTATTCATCTTACTTAAAATGTAGCATTATTCATTTTTTTTTTTTTTTACACTACAATTTGTGGTCGAAAATATCTTCATCCACTGTCACTTTTTTAATTTATTTTTTTTTTTTAATGATATTTTTTTAAATAGTTAAAATATTCAGCTTGAATACTGATATATAACTTTCCTCTCTTTTTTGTAAGATAAAATAAGTAATTTCCATTTTTTGGGATCTGTCATCCTAACTAGTAATTATATGTAGCAGTTAAGAACAAATTAGGACTACACTAACATAATGGCAATGGTAGCGTACATGGTAGATTAAAGTAAAAAAAAAAAAATGTTGTTCTCCATGACAATGCAAATCCTCATGCAGCAAGAATAACACAAGGAAATGCTTTGGAACATGGTTGGTCTGTTCTGCCTCACTCACCATATGCACCTGACATTACACCAACTGATTATTAGCTTTTTGGATTGCTGCAAAACACTTTTATGTGGAGGAAACTTTGAAAACCAAATTCAAGACTTTGTGGAAAACATTTTCATATTAAAACCTTCAGAATTTTACTCAAAAGATATCGAATAGCTGCCTGATTAATGGCAACAAATGTTGCAAATAATGGTGAATATATAATTGAATAAAATATAATTATATATTATTTTTTGGAGAATAAAGTTGATAAATAAAAACAGAAATGATTTATGAGGCAAACTAATGTTTTAATCACAAACAATCCTTGGCTTATGGCTGCATCGCATTGAAACACTGGTTCCTGTACAATTATAGAAGTTAAGCAACATCAAGCCTGGTCAGTACCTAGATGGGTGACCATTTGGGAATATCAGCTGCTGTAAGTGTGGATGTGCAGATGGTGTTATGGATAATGGCTTGGAATTGTTAATTGGAGAACTGAGTTTCAATTCCCATTGAGTTATTTTTACTTACATACAAATACCCTTGGGAAAGGTATGAGTTAATTAGTAAGACTAAACTATTATCTCTCCACCCCCCCCCAAAAAAAAGAAGATTCCTTACAATCCAAAAATATTTTCTGGCTTTAAATAACCTACAAAGGGTTGATAAACTATAGAAAATGAATCTATTTCATTGGTGGGTAACTTAAATGTTACCTTTTGTGTGCCTTTTTCCGTCATGGCAAAGCCGTTGTAATTAAAACCAACAGGTCTTCTAGTTATTCTACATATAACAAGGAATATGTTTACTTGAATATTTTTAAAGTGAGGAACATTGATAATATCCATGAATGAGACTCTTACTAGAAGTTTCACCACCAATACTATTTTGAATATTCAAACCTAAGTACATATATAGTATCTATCTATCTATTGGTGAGATAAGAACAAATGAAGTATAATTCCACTGTCTATAACATTAAATTTAAAAGAGGGTCAATACAGAGTAAAGATAAATATTGATACTGGTTAATAGTATGAAGCCTCCTTTTTATTTATATATATATATATATATATATATGATAGAAATTAAGGAGGATTTTAGATAATTAAGTAATTCATCAAGTCTAGAAGAAACCTCAACAGAATGCAGAAAGCACTGGACGGCCATTTCGTCCTATATTTGGGACTCATCAGCAGTGCGCATCCACTACCGAGAATTGAAACCCGGACATCCATATATATATATATATATATATATATATAAAAATCTCCACTTGCAACCACATGTTGAAACATTGAAGTTAACAATGTCAAGCCTAGTCAGTACCCAGACGGGTGACTGCTTGGGAATAGAAAAGGCTGTAAGGTTGGATGTGTGGGTGGTGTAATGGTTAATGGCTTGGAATTGTTAATTGGAGAGCTGAGTTCCAATTTGCGTTAAGTTTATTTTCACTTACATGCAAATAACCTTGATAAAGGCATGAATCCACCACTTCTCTCCCCAGCTATGGGTTAATTAGTAAGACTTGTATTACTAAACTATTATTATCTCCCCCCACACACACACAAAAATCTTACAATCTAAAAATATTTTCTGGCTTTAAATAACCTGCAAATGGTTAAGCTATAGAAAATGAATCAATCAATTTCTGTATTTTCGTGATTTTGACATCCTCAGTCCATGCCTCATATCTTGGACTGTGTCTTTTGCTGATGACTTACAGTTAGTCTTTTCTTCTTGCTTTCCTTTACTATTTTATCTAAAAGTTTCTTTTGGTTTCTTGGAAATAATAAAAGAAAGAGAAAATATCAGTCCAATGTGATTAAGCCTACAGAATTTGGTTTGCCTAACAGCATTTTTTTTTATTTTTATATTTTTTTTATTTTAGCATCTTGATTTATATTTTGTATAATTTTACTTATTGTAAACTGATATTATTGAATATAGTTAAGTTTGGGGAGCTTTATTTTTGAATGGCTGTAAGAGCAACCAGGCACAGTTGAGCAGTAATTAGGACTATCAATCTAACATTGATTTGGTAAGAGCATTATATCAAGCCAACATTGTACAGCACCATTGATTAGATCTTTTGCTTATAAAATTATTTTCTTTGGATTCATAGCTTCAGATTTTTCAATTTTGTTTCTTCTTTTATAAAATCAAGAACAATCAGTCCCAGGTCACATTACAGCACTTCTTAAATTGACTGGTCTGCACATAAAAAAATCAGGAAGTCTTTTTGGAGGGTGGGGTGTATGTATGTATATGTGTGTGTGTGTGTGTATATATATATATATATATATATATATATATATATATATATATATATATATATAAAGAACAGTAAGATATATAATCCGGTGTTCTTATAGATATTTTATTTTTTACAAAATAGTGCTCAATGTAAATTTACAGAGCATTAATATTATAAATTAATTGATTTAAAATATGTTTTTTTTTCCACACAGTTCTAACCATGTTTCAAAAAATGGAAGCTAAAAAGCCATGAATTTAATTTTGCAATTAAATTAAAGACATTAGTTCCATTTCATCCTCAAGTGAATTTTGGAGTAACTTTTTAAATTACTGGGTTTTAAAGACACAGCTAAAATCCCGTTTCCATGGTTGCAGATAAATCTACTTCAATTGGACAAGGGTTGTCTGGGTTTTCCTTATGTCTGTATCATTGTATCGGTTATTAGCTACATTTTGGTAAGGGGTAGGGATGTATTTTTCAATGAGAACTGACATCCGTTGAATGCATGTCATCTGGATTTTTTTTAAATCTATTGTTAACGGCAAAAGAATTCTTACGGCATTTTTTTTCCTATTTGTAAATTTAAAGATTTTCGGGGATGTTCAGTTTAGGATACTTTTTAGTTTTTATTTAACTATGATTTGAAATATTCTCATTTTTAATTTTTATTATACTGTATGTCTTTTTTTTTTTTTTTTTTTTTTTTAATGAACAGTTAAATGTATTAGAATCCCTTATATTATGTAGGATTATTTTTACAACAAGTATAAGTATGTATATTAGGGTACATTTTTTTTTTTTTTAAATTTATGACAATAACGGCAAAAATAGTTACTTAATTTACTGATTTAGTAAACTTTTATTTTTTATATATATAAACCTAGTAATATATTGTTTCTCATGTATACAAAGGACATGGGTCATTTTTTCTGGCATTTCATATTAATTTTTATTTTACTATAGGTGTTTTATTGGATTCTTTTAAGTGTGTAGTACTAAGTAAAAAGAAGTTTAGGTTAGAATTCATTTTATTTAACTTTTATTTTATTACAACTTAAAATATTTTCATTGTTATTTTTATAGACTATATTACTAACAGAAGGAAATGTATCTGAAATTAATTTATTTTTAAAGTATATGTATATTACAATTTTTTTTATATTTAAATATTATTTAAAATATTTATGGCACTTACTGGAAGAATGTAATTCATTTCACAGATTTAGTAAACTTTATTAATTAATTAATTTATTTATTTATTTTAAATATATATAAACTAAGTAATAAAAGTTTCATATGTATGTACAAAACATTATCTTTTTATTTATAATTTCATTTTTTCAGTTTTTACTGATTTAGTAAACATTTTTATAATATAAAACCTAGTAATATATTGTTTCTCATGTAAGTACAAAGGACATTTTTATAAGCTTACATCTTCTGGCATTTCATATTAATTTTATTTTACTATAGGTGTTTTATTGGATTCTTTTAAGTGTAGTACTAAGTAAAAAGAAGTTTAGGTTAAATTCATTTTATTTAACTACAATTTTTATTACAACTTTAAAATATTTTTCATTGTTATTTTTAATAGACTATATTACTTTATAACAGAAGGAAATGTATCTGAAATTACTTATAGTAAGTAAAATTATTTTTCTATATCAAAGTATATGTATATTACAATTTTTAAACTTTTATATTTAAATATTATTTAAGTAATATTTATGGCACTTACTGGAAGAATAGCTAATTCATTTCACAGATTTAGTAAACTTTATTAATTAATTAATTTATTTATTTATTTTAAATATATATAAACTAAGTAATAAAGTTTCATATGTATGTACAAAGGACATGGGTTGTTCACAGGCCTACATCATCTAGCTTTTCGTTATAATTTCATTTTTCAGTAGGTGTTTTATTGGATTCATTTAAGTGCCGGTTAGAACTGTGTAGCAGAAAAAAAAACATATTTTAAATCAATTAATTTATAATATATATTGTAGATTTTGTCAGTCAGTTATGTGCCATGTGTGATACTTGCTTAGGCGATTATGTATCTTTTGGTACATGACTGACAAGGCAGATTTTTCCCCACAGTAGGTTGCCATTTCTTTCTGTGGCATACCAGTTGCCATCCAAGGCTATAGGACCTGGTCTGTCCTGCTATTTACCTATAGCTGAGGGGAAAAGATTCATACCTTTCCCAAGAGTATTAGCACATAAGTGAATGTAATGGATTTGACTGGAATTTGAACTCGGCTCTCCGATTCCTCAAGCCAAGCTGCTATCCATTACTCCACTGTACCATTTGTTAAACCATTCTGAAGCCATTACATTTGTCAGAATGGAAAAATAGTCTTTTTTTGTTTGTTTTTCTTAACATTTTAGAAGTGAGGGGCTCTGTTCATTATATAAATAGAATATCAAAGTAATTTCCGATTTCTTTATCTGTACTGTTTTTCTTTAACCTTTAGCACTCTGCATTATTTATATTATTTCCCTATCCACTTCATTATTTTTGAAGGTCTCTCGGTTACAGTACACTTATTATTAATATCACTCAAAGTTGTTTTCTGTTGCCATAGCAGGATATGACAACACAACTATGAAATTCAAACAAATTCAAATTCGGGGATCAGTTGGGTTCAGTGGCAGGATAAACTTTTTGTAAAGCAAATGAAGTCACATACAAATTGAGAGAGATAATAAATGCCAAGTTTGAAACTGTGATTACATCACTGGTAATTGCTTAGTAATGATCTTGTACTTTTTTCCTCCCTTAGTACTTGTTTATCCCTATTTTTGATGAGCAGATCAGTCAATAAACACATTGTTCCCCTTTTGCTATCAAAGGATTTCTTAATTCTTCCCTGATTTTGAATTGTTAAGTAATTTTTTCAATGTTTCACTTAGGCATTCAAACACTAGTTCCTGTACGATCATTAAAATTAAACAATGTTGAGCCTGGTCATTACCTAGATTGGTGACTGTTTGGGAATACTATGGGTTAATTAATTAGTAAGACTTGTAGTAATAAACCATTATTATTTGCCCGTCCCTACAACCACCAAAAAATTATTCTTACAATCTAAAAATATTTTCTGGCTTTAAATAACCTGCAAAGGGTTGATAAGCTGTAGAAAATCAGTCAGTCAATCAGTGTTACACTTATGACTTGTAGATATGATTGAAATTCCTCCCCTGAAAGCCAAGGGCTTCCCATTTGAGGATCATTGATATATATATATATATATATATATATATATATATATATATATATATATAAAAGACAATAAGTAAACTGTATTATTAGCTGATTCATTTCACCCAACGTGGACTTTTTTTCAAGGCAAAAAAGAAATGAATGTATTGAAAACAAAGTAATTATTAACAACAAATGAAATGTCCTTAGCAACTATAAGAATTTAGAAAACGCTATTATATTCATATTGTCAACTGAAAATTATGTCAAGTACTTTCATGTGTAGAAATATTGTTTTTATTGTTGTGATGACAGATCCAACCATTTTCTTTTGATTTCTTGATATATATATATATATATATATATATAATGGTTAAAACTACTTATCTAAAAATAAAAATTTTAAAAAAAGTCTGAACAGTCATGAAAGGACCATTTCTCAAATACATGTGAAGCAATTCCAGTTTTTTTCAATTCTTCATTTCATCATTATGTTTTTGGTTTGTATATATGACTAAAGTTCTTTGCCTGAGATTTTAAATTCCTCCACTGGAATCCAAGTGTTACTCCCGACCCCCCAAGACAGACACACACACACACACCTGTTTTAGTATCACTGTTGTAAATGAATTTCTTTTTTTCTTTCTTTTCTTCTTCCCACTCAGCGGAGTTCCTTATGGCCCTGTTCGCAAGAAGATGTCTGGTCCAATTATATGCACAACAAGTCCAAGTGAAGACCACACCTATAGTGCCACATCTACTCCTGCAACTGATGATGATAGTCATGATGTGTCCAGCTCTTCTATTGATGATGAATATGACTTTGGCCCTGAAGCAGATGATGAGGATGAAGACGACGACGATGATGATGAGGAGGAGGAGGAGGACTACACTGATTTTGACAGTTACCATAGTGACTTTGAAGAAGGCAGTGTCAGTGGGGAGGAAGAGGAAAACAGTACCCCAACGCGGTCTGCTGCTGCTACTGTCACCACACCAACCACCCTCACCCCCACTAACACCATTTCTGCAGCCACTGCTACTGCAGCCACTACTGTCACTACCCTGCCCTCGACAGGACCCCAACAACGGTCACCCAGGTGCTCTACTAGCGAAAACAAAGATAGGCTAAACAGCAGGCAATATCGCAGCAAAAAACACCTCCTTACTCTGGATGAGGATGAGAAAAAGAAAATTGCTGAGGGTGCTGATGCCCTCTTGAATCTTGCAGGGATCAAAACGTCTGAGATGACCGCACCAGTTGGAACAGCAGCAGTAACAATGCCTGCCCCAGTGCCAGCTGCATCAGAGGTAGTGCCAGAATGTGCATTCGGTTCTTTGTTTTCAGAGTCTCAGACAAATGCGGAATGTTGGACAGAACTTTCAAGGCCTCTGCCGGAATCTTCTGTACAGCAAATTGTCTTATGACCTTTGAACTTCCCTTTTTTAAAAGAGCCAAAAATAAAAATAAAAAAAAAAAGTAAACAAAAATATCAAAGATAACAAATCTTTCCATTGCGTTGGACTTAGAGTAAACAACTGAAATATCTGAACATCTTTGTTCAAGTTTTTAGAAAGGAAAGAAATTTTTTGATAAAAATCAATAAGAAATTGAAAGGAAAAAGTCATTCCCCTCCCCCCAGTCCTTTGTTACTACTTGGGTTATTCTTTTCTTTCTCTCTCTCTCTCCTCTTTTTTCATTAATTAGTAGAACCCACATCAAGAGGTTTAAAACTTTAAAAGTCCAACGTCCATTTTATGAAAAGAGAGAGAAAAACGAAAAACAATTTCTTTTCCACGTTTTTTTTTTTTTGTTTTTTTTTTTTTTATATTTTTTAACAAAATTACTAAAATTACTCATTTGACTATTACACTGATAACTTTGCCTTGTCAGTATCAGTGATTGATAAGATCTCCATGTTAGCAAGGAAATCTTTATGTTTATGAATATAAATGCACTTTGGATTACTCAAGTTTTTTTTTTTTATATATATATATATATATATATGATAAACCTTAAATCAATGTTTTCTCTGGAAGATTTTTTTTTATAAAAAAATCTGAAGGATGAAAAAAAATTCTTTCCACTTCCTTTGTGCTCGGCTTCCATTACACCTGGTAAAGCCACTTAGATATCTTGCCTGTAGGCAGCAATTATAAAATGGTTGTGTTCAATTAATGTGTAGACAGGCTGATTACTTATAAACCTTTTTATTTAGTTTCTATCTTTTTTTCTCATTTTATTAGATTATCTTTCAACATCTCAGATGACAATATTTTAATTTCACAGCCAAGTAAATATGAACTATTTGGGATTCTTTCAAGGCATTTAGTTTCATAAGGTGTGACTGTTATCTTTGTTTAAATCTACTGTCTAACTTTCATAAAGGAAGTTCATTCATATATAGGTACATCTTGTTAGTCTATTTACTAATTCATTATTTAGTCTGGCACAAGGACACCAGTATGGAGTACCCACTGAGAATTGAACTTGTTACATAATAAAATGGTCTTCTCAATTAGTTCATTAACCCAACATTGAGGTGTCTTAGCTTAGCCTGAGCCAATGCCTCAAGTATAGGGCACCCAGTGAGGATTGACCTCACAACATATTAATAATGGCTTGCTAGAATAGCTTTTTAACCATTACTTTAAAGTGAGTTATAGCTCTCATCTCCATATTGGAGATGACAAATTAAAACCAAATTCACTTGGTTATATTAAAAGTAAAGGATTTTATTAAAAATTAAAATGAATGGGTTCATGCCTGCAGTTACTTGTGCATTTTAATATTATGATCTTTGAAAAGTTAAATGCTTTGGTAAGTTTCTTGTAGTATTGATGAAAATTTGTAGTAAAAACAATAAGAAATGAATGCTTACAGGCAGCAAAAAAATGGTGGTTTGCAAGGCAGATGAGAAACTTGAAAAAGAATTAGTTTACTTCTCATTCAAAGAATTTTATTTCCTTTTATCTTTCAACTATGCATAAATCTGTGAACTGATTTCTCCAGATGGTGAGCTCTTCCCAGTAAGGGCGTTAGTCTTTCATTAAGCTATTAAATTTACGCTGGTGACCTGTTAAGCTTAAGGACTGACCCTGCTGTACTTCTGAATATTCAATGAGTCCTGCATCACCAGTACTTACAAAAAAAAACAAAAAAAACAACAACAAACAATTCATGAAATTTTATTAACCCTTTAAATCCTGCACAAATAACTTTTTTGTATTTTTTATATTACTGAATTCATGAGACCTTCAAAAACCCTATCAGCCCTTAAAAGATTTCAATTGGTAAATCAATGAAATCCTGACCAAATTGTTGAAAAATCTGAATATGTGATGTTTGTGCAATTGATAAATCTTGGAAAACTGTTGAAAATCAAACATTAAAAGTTGATTTTTATATGAAAGGGAATTGATTTCTCTTTGAAATAATATCAAATTTAGTCTCCTTAGTATTACTGCTTATTAGATAATGGTTTTATAAATCTCCAACTTTTCCAAAGTTGGAGATTTCTGGAACCTCTAGTTGATCATGTAATGGATGTTAACACTGTGTGATGAAATAAACTGCTACCCGGTTGCAGGCATATTCAGGTGCTCTTAGACTCTAAGTTGTGAAACTTGCTGGTAAATTTGGGTGCTTCTAGCCTTAAAGGGATAAGCATTATTTTTTACACCCGTTGTGTTTCTAAACACAATTTTTTTTTTTTTTTTTTTTTTTTTTTTTTTTGGAAGGGTGAAAAGAAAATGTCCCTACAGTATTATAACAATACAACTGGAATTATTTACAGGAATTAACAAATTACCTAGAGATGTAAATATTTCAGTATAGAAAACAGTTAATGTTTGATCTTTTATACATATGAAATAATCAGTGCAAAGAATTCTCTGCCATGAGTGTATGTGTACACAACTGTCCATGTATGTATGTATGCATGTAAAATGTCATGCATGTATGTATGTAGCACATGTTCTCTTATTAACTCTCACAGATTTAACAAACCATACATTCCTCAACTTTTACTGTCGACATAAGTCAACTTTATTTCTATTTTGGTCTCTCATAGATTCAATCGATCATTCCATGACTGGATAGGCACCGTTGATGCAGTCTTTTTAAAATTGGTACTGCTTAAACTTCTTTGAGTAATAAAAGAATTCTTTTCAGAATCACATGAAAGCTAAGGACCTCTTCCTCCAAGTATAACCTAAAACCACTCAAATTTGACAACAGTATGATGATTTACTGATTGTGCGTAATATTTGGAGTATTATCTGTTTTTAAAAAAACATTTATGCTTTTCTTTTCTATTTTTTTTTAAAAAAATTATGTCTCTAAATTATTCATGAGATATAAATTTTCTTGGATATTTTCCTGAATATGATTTATAGATTCTTTGACAGTATAAATCCAGTTACTTTCCAATTCAATCCATGTCCATTACAAGTAATTCTACATTCATTGTACATAGATATGAAGGGTCAGCTGAAAAGTTATCTGGTTGACCAGCTGTTGTATTCTGGTACACTTGCATGTCTTTTAGTTTACCAACTCATGTATCTACTTACATTTATATCTTGGTCAACCTATGAACTTTTCAGCTGACCTTTGGACATAAAACGAACTAACATTGAATCTCTTTAGTTAAGTGCCAAAATAAATATATAATACCTTTGACCATTAACTATGGTTTATATATAAATGTGTGTGTGTACACACACACACACACACACACACACATATATGTATGTATGTATGTATAACTGACTGAAACATTGGATAAATTCTGTATTGGTTTTTCAATTTTTTTTTTTTTTTAATATAGCTTTCATAGTTAATTTCTATTACTGACACAAACTCAGTCTATACCAGGGTTGAATAAGACGGATGAATTATATTTTTTCGTCTGCCGAAATAAGCTTATTCACCATATGAGGTGATTTTGGATTTGACTGTGTATCAATTATTTGCTCTGTAATAATAAATACATTGAGCTCTTTTTGTGGATCAGTTTTAATATTTTATATTACTAGGATCCACTTGGTTTATATACCAACGGATTTGTTACCTTTGTTTCGTGTGATTGTGTGTGTATATATATATATATATATATATATATATATATATATATATATATATATATATATATATATGTGTGTGTGTGTGTATTGGAGAATATGATAAATTTTGGTGTTACCTTTGGCTTGTTATCTCTGCGTCATGAATCTATTTTGATATACAACCTACCATCCTGATATCTATTTAGTATTTTTAGCCGATGTATGCACTGTTTATTGCTAGAATATTATTAATAGAAATTTTTAATATTTTAATTATATTTTATCTATGCTATGCTATATATATATATATATATATATATATATATATATATATATTTTTTTACCTGTAGATATCATTTCAAATTAAAATTTGTACATTGTAGACTTTTAGCTAATGCACATGCTGTTTATCACTAGAATATAAATAAAAGAAAATTTTTAATATTTTAGTTACATTCTCTATATATATATATATATATATATATATATATATAACTATGTAGATATCGTTTCAAAATAAAAATCGTATGGTGTAGATAATTTTTTTTCCTTGTAGATAACAAGCCAAAGTAGTGCCTAAATTTCTATCTATCAGAATAATGTTAAGCAACTGAATGACAAAGTAAAAAAAAAAAAAAAAACTCTGCATAACATGTTTCGTCCTCTGAAAAGACTTCATCAGGCTAAAGTAATTTTCTTATTGATGGAATTATATACAGTTAGTTGGGGAGCAGGGAGACCCTTTCAGTGTATAATTATAAATGGCATTTATATTTGTCTCTGCCCCTCTCCCTACTCATATATAATTTCATCAATAACTATATTACTTTATTCTGATTTTCCCACTTTTTCCTTCATTTGCTTAAAAATATGTGTGTACACACACACACACATATATATATATATATATATATATATATATATATATATATATAATGTGTGTGTGTGCATCTGCGACAGATTGATCTCTCTTGTAGAATATACTTTTTTTCTTTATCTTATATACCTCATCAATTTCAAATTGTTCACTTTGGCTTGTTAACCTATTCAATTTATTTAAGTGGGTTAAAAAAAGGGGGTATTTTGTTATTCTTTTTGACATTTAGCACTCTGCATCATTTCTAAAGATTACGTCCCTTTTTACTGTATATGGAATCCTCTCAAAATATAGTGTTTTATATATATTAGTTCTATATATTTGAAATTGTAGTAGCCTGGCTCTCAATTTCAGTCAAGATTTTTTTAAGTGTTGCCATAGAAGGATATGACTACACAACCAAGAAATTCAAATTCAACTTACATTGGCAGAACTACTATTTTGCTTGGCGAAAAGTAGTAACCTACAGAGTGCTAATGGTTAATAATCTTTTTTCTTTCCTTTCACAGCATACCAAACTCTCTTTTTAACTATTAGTTACTATTCAGGAGAGAACTTGGTGCTCATTCAAGTTAGTTTCATATGTTCTGTCATTTAGATTAGATTATGGCAAGTTAATGTCATCTTGTTGGATTGTTAATTTCGTTTGATATATTAGGCTGAATATTTTTTGT
>CAHIKZ030005494.1:0-17500 GCA_903632075.3 Acanthosepion pharaonis | reverse complement strand
CATAGTTGCAGTTAAAACTACAGGTGGGCTCTGTGGGTGTTGAACAAACATATGTGCCTGAGCAGGTGACTGCAACAGGGATTGGCTAGCCACCCTAGTAGACAGGCATACTCAAAACAAGTGACCATCCATTATACATTGAGCACCATGTTTTTTGTAGCATCTTTTTGTTGAGATATATATGTATATTTAGGCAGCATATCTTCATTTAAGCATGTTTGGTTGTGTAATCTAAACATATTATGTCTATTTATTTTTATTTTAAGCCCCTCAAATTCATGGATCAATTTCTTAGTGTTGCCATTAAACTCATTAAGGAAGGCGCCGTAGTTTTTCTCATTCCTTTTATATTGGGAAAATAAAAGAAATGAGAAAAACTACAACATAATTCTTACCATATATACTTGTGGATAGGTTGCCCCACCGGATAAGCCACACCCCTACTTTATGGCTTAATAATTGATGATTTACTGTTGACTCACAGATAGTTTACACTATAATCTGGGGAGTTACACAGCTCTCCTTTTTAAACATAAGAATTATCAGGTATCTACCTTTATTTCTACCTTTATTTCAAAACATACAATTATTAATAAACTTTTGCAGTTAAAATACATTTTGTCAATCATCATGTAAACAAAAGGAAGGAACTGTTGTACTGGTATTTTTATATTTATCGTATATTATTTTTATATCGAGTCAACACGGCAAAAAAAAAAAAAAAGAAATAACTGCAGAAGAAAATGTTATACATTTAGAAAAAAGTGTTTATCTATTTATATATCAAGTTACAGTTTTAAAATTCATTCAAAACTGAATTCACAGCTTTTGTGGGTACCATTTCCAATTTCTCAGAAATCATGATGACAAGGTAGTGTTGTTTTACATTTATAGGTCACACCCCTAATATTTTGTGAAATTTTTGGTAAAAAAAGAAAGTGCGACCTATCCGTGAGCATATAGTTATCAGTTTAATAACAACACTAAGAAATTGATTCGTGAACTTGAGAGGATTAAAATAAAAATAAAAAAGACATAATATGTCTAGATTATTTAAGCAAACATGCTTAAATGAAGATATGCTGTCTAAATATACAATAGAGATAGATAAAGAATAGACCTAGATATGAACAGACCTAGATAGATAGATACGAACAGACTGGGATAGATAGATAGATACGAACAGACTGGGATAGATAGATAGATACGAACAGACTGGGATAGATAGATAGATACGAACAGACTGGGATAGATAGATAGATACGAACAGACTGGGATAGATAGATAGATATGAACAGACTGGGATAAATAGATAGATACGAACAGACTGGGATAAATAGATAGATACGAACAGAATGGGATAAATAGATAGATACGAACAGACTGGGATAAATAGATAGATACGAACAGACTGGGATAGATAGATTCGTTCTGTACTATCAGTTTATCTCGCACTTCTCACTTGTGATAAAAGAAGAATCTGCAATATTATTGCTTCTAACCTGGCATCCCGGTTTCAGTCACTTTCCCACTGCCCTTACGTAGCTTACCTGTGCTTTTTCTGTAAATCCTTTCATAGTAATTGTTCTAATGAACTTTTTCCTATGATACTTAGACTTCATGAATTTAAGCACAGATCGGCATCAAGGTCTCGTCATTTTACAACTGAAATGGCTGCTAGATATAACAATAAGTTCTAGACTAACAGTTTCTTCTGTCACACTTCTTGCTTGTGGAACTCTCTTCCAGTTTCTTGCTTTTCCAGTCACTCTCATACATTGTTTGTTATACCTTATAGGACGAAACGGCTTCTTTCTTATGCAATTTTGTACCAACACTAAGAAATTGGTCCGTGAACTTGAGAGAATTAAAATAAAAATAAATAGACATAATATGTCTAGATTATTCAACCAAACTTGCTTGAATATAAAATAATAATATAGAATAATAAATGTAAATAAAAAAAAATATAAGCAACCAATAAATAAGGAAGGGTAAATATTGGTGACTTTTATTATCTTTCTCCCTTGTTTGTTGGTTGAATTTTTTTTTTATTATTATTATTCATTTCACCTCAAAAAGGTGACAATTCCATTAAGATGCAGGGATTTACAGGGATTGAAGGGGGATGAGAAGATTGAAAATGGTGATTGATGTTGCATTTAAATTTTTGAAGATTGTAGTTATTAGGGAAGTAAGAAATCAGAAGGGTGTGAAATGCAAGAAAAGAAACTGTTAGAATAGAAGTGGCATTTGCATTTAGGTAGTTCAGCAGTAAAACAATGAGACCTAATTGCCAATCTAGTAGCATGCTTAAATTCATGCAGTCGGGGGCACCAGGAAAAAAAAAATAGTTCATCTGAGCATTTGCCATGGAAACATTTGTAGCAGAGACAGAGGGAAGTGATGTCACATCAGTGAGAAAGTGACGAGAGATAATATTTGTTATTGTTTGACACATATTTTAACAGCTTTAATATGTTTAAAGCAATGATAAAGTTCTGTACCTCTTGTATATATCTATCTATCTATCTATCTATATCTATATATATATATCTATATATATATATATATATAAGCTTAATGGCCAGAGTTGAATCAGACCAGGAAACTGTAAAAAGTGCTCAATACATGTGTCAAAATAAAATAAAAGTAAAAATAACATGTACAGCTTTTAACTTTAGAAATCAGGAGGTCAGTTGAATCTGGATTCAACTGGCCTGATGATTTTTTAAATGTGTGTATGTATATATATATATATATATATATATATATAGAGAGAGAGAGAGAGAGAGAGAGAGAGAGATTAAATATAAACTAAATAAGATATTAGCAGCTGTATATGTGTGTGATAGTGTGCATGCACAGATTAGCAAATATTTATTTAATTTATGGTGTAAACAAAACCGCGCTCAATGTAGTTAAAATGAAGTACATATTAATAAATACACATGTATCTACGTCTGTAGTGCAACTTTAATGGTTTCCCAAGTCATCAGGCACTTATGGCAAAACACTTAAATCAGTTTGGAATCATACAGTCAGATAACCTTTCATTTCCTTCAACTTATAAAATTCTATGAGCAGCTTCAGTGGCTTTGAGGCCCAGTTTATATCTCAAAATTGCCAGAACTTCAATCTATTTGCCAGTAAATGTACAGTAGACTTATATACACACACACATGGGGAGAGAGAAAGAATATATATACATATACAATAAAATCATTGCTTGTTGTTTTTTATGAACTTTGAAATGTTTTCAGATGTTTTGAAAACTTGTTGATTTGAACAACACTGTGTTCACTTCCAAACTCAAAACTTAGTGTGGTGCTCATAGAATTCAGAAATTCTTGCTGTGTGACACTGAGAAGATTAGAAATTTGCTGATCCAAAACTAACAAAATCCTGCATATTTAATGCCAAAACCCTTTGGCATAACATCAACCAACCATCTTTTATAAGCTGTGACAATCACAATATTATAATCTTACCTAACTGGGCCAAGGTGAGTTTGTTCTTTTGGCTAGAAACTGGCTACATTTAAACCTTCATTGTCTCTATACAAGGATCTGTGAATTTTCATCTTTCAAAAGCAGCTTTTCAAACATGTTCTTCCATGATTTCAAAATAATATATTCTGTTTTATTACTATTGGGATGTATCATTTATTTTTGTTCATGGGATATATATATATATATATATATATATATAAGATAAAAGTTCAAAAGACTTATCTTTGGACCAACAGGTGCACTCATCTTCAGTGTCTGATTATTAGACTGATAAGCTGTATATCTGCGAAACTTGAAATCAATTCTAAGATTTCTTTTGTTCTGAACTTTTCTATAATTTAACTCTAATTTTAATATTGAGCACTATCTTTACAAGAATCAACTCACTTTATATCATGTTAAGTTTTAGTATTTTAGGTATTTTTGTTAGACATAATAGATTTGTTTTGTGTGTGTATATATATATATATATATATATATATATTTGTTTTTATTTTTCTTTATTCATAGGGAAACTGCTTGAGAGCTCCTGTATATCTGAGCTTTTTTAAAAGTTTTTGAATACTATTAATAAGTTTCTCCTCTACAATGCATTTGAAAAACTCATAATTAACAGTTGATAGTAATTCCCATCTTGGTTTTATTTCAAGGGACAGGTCATTGTTCTTAAAAACACTTAAATCAGTTTGGAATCATACAGTCAGATATCATTTCGTTTCCTTCAACTTACTGAATTCTATGAGCAGCTTCAGTGGCTTTGAAGCCCACTTTAAATCTCAAAATTGCCTGAACTTCAGCCTATTTGCCATTAAATGTACAGTGGAATTATACTGAGAGATGTAATAATGTCATAGTGGAGTTACCAATAGGTTTTACTTTTATGAAATCAGAATAGGAGTAAAAGTATGGGAAAAAATACTTTTGATACCCCATCATTTTTTTTTATTTTCTTTTAATTCTACTCTATTCCCTCTGCTCATCAATTCCGCCATCTTGAAATGCTTTTTCAAAAAATCAAACAATATAAAAAACAATCCAATGACCATTGTGAGTACCATTTTTTTAAAAACAGAATAACTTTTCCATTTGCTTCATAAAATGCCTTATAGAAACAAGAATTGGAAAGAAAGAGTTGTCTCCCTTAGATAAATAAATCTTTTTCTCATAATAGCGTTTACGAAATTATTTGCTATTTATATCCCGATGAATAAAAATTTTTCTATGCTAAAGCAAAATGTTTATCATGACAGATTAATTTTGTCTTTTTATACACAAAATGAGATATTAGTCTTCTATAAATTCTATGAGCAATTCTTCTAGGTGGTGGTTTTACTTTTAATTATACCCCTTTAAAAAAAAGCTATAAACTTCTTAACTTCAAAAATTCAGTGCCAACCTAATTTACATATTTTTATTGTTTTCTTTCTGACGAAAGGATGTATTCACAATTAGTTTGTTTTTTTGTTTTTTTTTCATAAAATAATATTTTATTAAATAATTTAATCCATATTTTGTGTGTCTAAGCGTCTATTATTATACTTTCAATACAAGTTTAACGTCCTAAATCATAGGAATTAAATTTGAAATATAGTCTTCTGTCTACTAGTCTAACCTCTTAGTATTTTTTACATGTTAACAGTTAAATGGTTCAATAAGAGAAAAGCGAGAACTTAATTAAAAATAAAGAAAGAATAATGAATGTCATACCATCACCAGCTAAGAATAATTATGCGGCATATAAATTAAATTTGTATTTCTAATTCCCTTCCTCGATATTCCCTCCTATCCCAGCCACACCCAGTTTCTCTGTGACCTGCTTTTGATGCTTGGGGGTGGGGGGCTAAATATTCATGCCTTCCAATTCGTTTGTTTTGTCTTTTGCTGCCTTTCTTTTTTAGGTTTTCAAACTTACATCGACATATATTACCATCTCTCTCTCTCTCTCCCCCCACCCATCTTTCCTCTCTGTTTTTTCATCCTCCCCCTTTTCTTTCCTTTTCTTCTTTCCACTCTAAAATTATATTTTCCTTGGGGGACACACAGAAAATGCATAAGAATCTTTAAAGTTTTTAAAGAAGCTTTATATAGGAATATTTTTTTATTTAAAATTCATCAGTTCTAGTTATTATTACTACTACTACTACTACTACTACCACATAATGATTTGATTTTGTTTCTATCTCTTTTTATATAATAACTAAGGTATTTTATTATTACAGGAGGAATTTCAATTTTACTTTTTGCCATCTTTTGTGCTCTTTTAATAATGGTTCTAAACTTAATTCAGAGATCACTAATAAGAGGTTTTGCTAACACCGCCATCTTGCCATTTTTTTCTCTATATTGTTGTAGTTTCAAGAGTAAAATGTGAGATTTATTTATCGCTTTTTAAACTTTTTTCATACCAGGTGACGAGCCAAAGTCCACACATTATTAGCTAATATGGCTCATAGGCTAAACGAATGCCTGGGCAATGCACCTTACTTGTCATCATTAACAAATATACCCAGATAAATCCAACCATGCCTCCCCCAAATACTTTTCTTTATTTTTCTTTTTTTTTTTTGTGTCAAGTAGATGAATGTAAGCATTTCAAAGGGGTTTACATGTCCCTTTCCCCCTCTAAATTCTTTCTCACATATAAAGGTTTTGTACTTGACTGCAATTACCCCTTTTTGCTAGATCCTGTGATAATTTTCATACAGCAGCTGTGTATTGATATTTTTTTTTCCTTTCTCACAATATTTCTCATCTCTTGAACAAACTTGTTAAGACAATTGTTCAAGGGTATTATTATTATTATAGCTTACAATGGTTGTGCCAAATGATTCTCTTTTTCTTTTCTTTTTCTTAACTTCTTTCAATTTCTATATATTCTGTCTATAGCTTTACAAAATGAATACAAAACACAACAAAAAAAACAAAAAAAAAACATACATAAACACAAAGAAAGAATGACAATGTACATTTTGTGCAATTAGAATTTTTCACTCACACTGTGTTTTGGGATTTTTGCATTAAAAAAATATGAAAGGAAAAAAAAAAACACAAAATGGTTCTGAATTATAAAAACCAAAATATCCTTCCCTTTATTGTCTGTATTCCTGATTCCTGAGATTCTTATCTGAAAACGCGTGAACAAGGGCCTGAAGTGAAAAATTCTGTTCCCCTTTGGACGTGCTTGGAACAGTTGCATCCAGTTAAGGATTCTCTTGCTTTGACTTTGTGGATGCAAAAAGTTTGTTAAAAATATTAAAAAAAAAAAAAAAGAAGAAGAAATAAATGAATAAAAATAGAGAAAAAAAAAACACTTTTTAAAAAATATCTAAAAAAATAAAAAAAAAAATTTTAAAAAAATGGATAATGGTTTCAAACTGTGCTGAATGTCACCATCTGTTGAACAATACCCCCCCTCCAAACACCCCCTCCCCCAGCAAGAAAGAAAAGAAATAGGCAGAATAGACGTTTTTTCCTCTTTGGACATTCCATACCCAACTGACACTCACGCACACGGTACACCCTTTCATGTAGAGCTGGGTTCTACTTTTTTTTTTTTTTTTTTTTTCTTTCTCTCTCTCTCTCTTAAACATTTCAGCTTTTTTTGCTCCCAGTTTTCTTTTACGGTTCTGTACAACACTCACACTTCCAGCTATGGTTTGGGGCTACTACTTTCTATATTTTTTTTTTATTTTTTTTATTTTTTTTTGACTTCAACCCAAGTCGGTCCCTTTGAAAGAGACACTTCAGATATTGTTGCATGCAAGTAATTTTACACTTTTGTTAAAATGAACTTTTTTTTTTTTTCTACACAAAAGATGTAAGTTGACTTAAGTTTCACCATTTAAAAAAAAAAATCAAAAAATAACTGTTGCTATCTACACTTAAAATAAAAAAGTGCTTTTTTTTACAGTTTATATATTTAAGTCACTGAAAGGAATTCATCCTTCCCTGCTAAAATAATAGGTACTGATCATTGTTATTTGTAATCTTTTAAGAGGTTTTATCTTAATTTATTTTTGCCTTCAAGAAATCAATCAATCTTTTGTTTAGCACCAATCCCCTTCTTGAATAACTTGAAATGTACATCTCTGCAAATGGTTCTTTTTTATAACAGATGTCTTACAGAAAGTGTTTACTACTTTCATGGGACTTCTGTCATTCATCTTTTATAGAAAAAAAAAAAAAAAAAAAGAATTTATAATTAAAATGCCTTGCAAGTTGAAAGGATTTTTTTTTCTATTAGGAAAAAAAACCCACCTTATTTTTACTTCTGGTAGTTCTTTTCCTTATTAATTATTATTATTATCATCATTATTATTATTATTAATCTTTTATTATTTAAAGCCCCATACTGTTTCTGGTTTGGAATGTTGACCTTTTTTAAGAAAAATTAAAGAGAAAAAAATCCCCTGCCCTCAATAAATGAAGGAAATATTTCTTTCTAAGTAGCCTTAGTGTCAAATGGGTGACAGTTTTGTTGGTTGCCTTTGTGATAAGGTTTTTTTTTTTTTTTATACTAAAGGTTGTTGTTACATGGGGTTTATTTTTCCCAAGTTTAAAAATCTAAAAGACACAAAAAAAAAAAAAAAAAGGAAAATAAAACCCCTTTATCTACATTTCTGAAGTATGCATGTTTGTGTGAAAACAAGTCATATACAAAGTGAAGTAATGTAAATTATTTCCCTTTGAACTAGGTTTAAAATTAACAGTTGAAGATGGTGATGGGCCATCATTTTAAATTAAATACTTTTTAAACATTTTTTAATGTTGAAATATTTGAAGAGTAAAAAAAAAAAAAAAAAAAAAAAAATAAAAAAAAACTTAGCTGGTATGTAACTATTCTCCTTTTAGAATAAGGATGCATGTTTTTTTGGGGTTTTTTTTCCAAGCATTCTCTTTCTTTTTTTCTTTTTTTTCTTTTTTTTTATCTGTAAAATATCTTCCTTACAATTGTATTCTTACATTTTTTAACTTTTTACAAATTTTGTTGTAAAAAAAGAAGAAAAAACAAGAAATACACACACACACACACACACATTACAAAAACCATGATTGGAAAGGGTGGGTGGGATAAAACATTTACATGATCATCTTTTAGTATAGATGATTTTTTTTTCCTCTCTCTGACTTCATAAATGTTCATGTTTTCAATTAGCAAGGTTTTTAATGTCTCTTGAAAATTCATTTTTTATGTACTAAAAGAAAAGAAAAAGTCAATGTTAAAAATGGTTTGACCGAATATATAATTTTTTTTTTTTTTTTTTTAATCTTCATATATCTGATTCATTCAAAAATTTCTTCTCTATTTAATGTCATTTGTCCTTGGGAAATCTCCACTGATTGATTATTCTCTCTCACACACACACACACACAAACATACACTACCTAAATACAGACGTACAGCATGTGCTACTGACCAAAATTGGTACATAGTCATACTGTTATTTACTATGCAGTTGAAATACAAGTGGTGAGCACTAATTTTTGTTTCTTACTGTACAGATCCAAGCATCTTATCCAAATGTAAACTCACAAGTTAACTCCTTGACTATTTTCTTTATTGGAGAATGTTCTTTACTGGTCAGCATTTTACTGCCCTATTTTTTCTAAGTGAAGTTTTAAGATTTTTAAATTTAAAAAAAAAAAAAAATGAAATAAATAAACTCTTTTTTTTTTCCCCTTATTTAGTCACTGTTCAAATCATCTTTTTACAACTGCATCGATGTGCTTAGTACAGTGATTACGAAGTGTAGTTGATTCATTTTCAGATTGAGATGACTACTGAAAGGCTCAAAGTAAATAGAGCCAAAGTTGGAACATGCAGCATGTATTACTCTTTCATAGTAGTTGTCATTAATAATGGCTTTTATATTGGAGTAGGAATTTATATATTTTGGGTTTTACAGATTCTCTCTCTCTCTCTCTCTCTCTCTCTCTTGTACTTAATGGGATGAGAAAGACTTACCATGTTTTTGAGGCCCAGTTATTGTTTGGAACCAGAATTATTTACATCATTAACATGGGATAGATGGAAACATTAATAACTTTATATAATGAGTCTTGCTGTCTGCCATATTGTAGAAATATGAATTCTCTTATTTGTTCTAATTGACTTTAAGTTTTTTTTGTTTTTTTTTCTGCATAACTAAATTTTTGTTAAATGCTATTTTTTTAAAATTTATTTTAAATGTCTTTTGCAAATAATCTTCAAAATTTTTTGTCTATTTGTAAATGAATCACTGCCATTTGTTAAAATGTTTTGTTTCACTGAGTATCTTTTTTTATTTTGTCTGTTTGAGACCAATCAAAGATGAGTCTTTTTATTATTAGTAATTAGTATTATTTTTTATTATTAGTAATAATAATTACTATTAAAACTCAGAAAATCTGTTTCTGAAACTAGGTGCAATAAAAATAGTCTTAGCAGTATGACTCTTTTTTTTTTTAAGTTGTACTGGTAGATATAAATCAGTCACAGTTGCTCATAAAAGAAATTACAGGTATCCCATTCTTGATTAGTGCACTAAAATCTTTATCTACTAAAATTCGATTAGTGCATAAATAATACTCGATTAGTGCGATAAAACATTCTTCAGTTTAATTATAGTAATTGAAAATTGCTTTATTTATAGCTACCAATGTGCACACTACCTGCACTCATCGAGGGATTCATATATATATATATATATATATATATATATATATATATGTGTGTGTGTTTAAATGTCCTACACCTTAGGAAAATATTTATTAAACTTCTTCCTGTCTACTGTCAAAATGTGACTGCCAAATTTAAATAATTTTGCAACTGCATTGCTTATACTTTTTGCATGTGTAATCTATTATTTTTATCTATACAATGAATTTGATTGTCAAATATAAGAAAGAATTATTTTTAAATCATTAAAAGTAAATTTTCCAATGAAATCTAAAAAAAATAAAAAGTTATGAATTAGCAATCTGTTCTCACTATGTAGTAAAAGATTACATTGTTCTGATAACAGAAGACATATTGTCTCCTTTTACCATGACAATAAAATATCTTATGACTAAAAACATGACGATGAAGATTTGTGATTGATAAATATATATATAAAGATACATTGTTATAGAATAGTTTACATGCTTAATACATGAACTTTGAACTCTTCTTAAATTATCCGGACTGTATTTTTATCAGTCTGGTATGATCCCTTCTTTTGGGGCAAGAATTGGTCTTAGTTTAGCGATTTTTAGATTATCTCCCCCAAAAAGAAAGAAAAAAAAAAAAACAAACAAGAAGCATTAGGTCAGGCAGTGGCTATTTATCTGACCCACTTTGGGAGGGTGTGCAAAAAATGTAATCCTTACACGAGTGGCAAACTGTCGCAGTCCAGTCTTGTTTCATACAATGTCTTTCTGAAAGTCCATTTAAGTTTTGTAGCATGTCAATATAGGTTGCCTTTGTCACATCATTGCCAAAAAAATATGACTGTTAATAAAAAGAATATAGGCTGTGGGCAGGAATTTTGACGCAGACACACATTGTTTTAAAAGTTTCTGTGTGTGTATATATATATATATATATATATATATATATATATATACACACACACACATACACACACAAGACAATTTTCATTAGACATGTTTTGCCCATGAGCTGATGAAAAAAAAAAAATTTTATTACACAAGAATAAAATCTATGTTAGCATGACAAAATGTGATTCCTGTTAATAAATTAAATGCTGAAACAATATGGGATATTAAATTTTGAATAATCTAAAATAAATAACAAAGAAAATGGAGTTAAAATTAATTAAAATCTAATTTCTATAACGATAGTTAAACTAAAAATAAAGCATTTAGCTGCTTAACGTAATAAATGATATTTTGTTTTGCTAATGTAGATTTCGATAAAATCCTTTTTCTGATGACACCTCTTCCTTATTGAATAATTTCAAATTGTCTTAGAAATTCACCATTCCATCAGATTCTCTTCCAAATTTACTGGCACACATTATATTTATATTTTATTTTTAAGGAATTAATGGATTTTATTTTTTAATCCAACATTATTTCTAACTCCAGATGTTATAGTTTGAGTAGACATCCTGTTTTTTGGGGGTTTTTTTTTAAAAGCAAGTGTGAATTATGTTTCGCAGCTTATGTGTTCAATAGACTTAATAAAGGAAATGAGCTGTGCAGTTTCAAACCCTGTCAGAGAGGACATTTTCTTCAGTAAGTCCCTCAAATATGCAGGCTAGTACATGTAATTCATACAATTTTAAAAAAGAACACTAGTGTACTCAAACATGTGTATCCATAAGAGATAGATATATATATATATATATATATATATATATATATATATTGTTATGGTGAAACACACCTATTCTATAGTTAATAGACTCTCCCACCTAATATAAGTAGGAGTAGTAATAGAAATTACGGTCGGTCAAAGTCAGACGACAGCTAGTCGAATACAAAAGTATCAGCGACTACAACAAGATTACTCTGCATAATACTTGTTAAATTCCTAACGTTTAGTATGTCGAACCTATTTTAGAACCGACTTAGTACACATACACACTTCAAATATTAGATCAGTTGATTTCACTACCTTGGTTTCAATTGATCTCCTAATTTTTAAAGTTAAAAGCTGTACATGTTATTTTTTTATTTTTATTTTTTTCACATGTGTATTGGGCACTTTTTAATACTACTGTTTCTTGGTCTAATTCAACTCTGACCATTAACCATTTATATATATATATATATATATATATATATATATCATAGCATGAGATGAAAACGAGATAAAATTTTGAACATTTACAAAAAGTAGAAATCATTCTGAGATTTACTAATTTCAGTATTCCTATATTTCTTTCTTTTTTTTAGATTTCAACAAAATTTCATAGAACCTAAAACTTGTTTAATTTTGTACTCATAACTTAATTTTTCATTTTTTTTTTTTTTAATCTAAATTTTAATATTATTTTACTTTCAAAACTTGAGTTACCTACAGAGCTTTTTTAATTATTTTTTTTTTATAATTAACTACTTTTCAACTGTGATGGTCATTTCCACTGCTGAAGAAAATAAAATAAATTGAATCATCAGAAATTGGAAAGCTATAAGCAAATTTGTTCATAATTATCTAAATCATATCTCTTGGTTATTAAATAACCTGCCAATCAAAAATATGCGAAGACAATAGTTATAAGACCACCTTCATGAAAATGCATTGTTTTTTTGTTAATGATTGATGTTAATTTGAATCTGTATATTAAAATGTAAATTTTTCAAATGCTATTTTCATTATTTGTGGATCTTAATAAGGAAGTAAATGTCAAAATTTATTTTTTGTTCATAATATTGAGAAAAGGGATTATGAAATAAAGAAGAATTTTTATCACTGCCATTTAATATCCAGTATTTAAATTGATAATGCTGTGAGCTAATGTTAAAACTGTTCTCTTCTTTAGAATGAAAACTGTTGCTGCCAATGAGGATTGAACCTGTCATCAAAAAAGAAAATTAGCTTTATAAATTTGGAGCTCAGGGGAGTGAGTGTAAAGCATTTTTAAGTAAGCTTAAACTAGTCTCCCTATGCAGTTTGGTCAAGATTGATTTGTTGGGGGTGGGGAAAAAAAATCATTTGATTTAGTTATGTTTATGGATAAAAAGAATGATCTCTGATGATATTGCTGGAATGTCAGTTTTTATGTTTGTTTTTACTTTTGATGACTTAATTAACAAGAACTTTAAAAAATGGATTTCTTTTAATCTGACATTATTCGTTTCTTATGATAAACATTATATTTAGTGGATACATGTTTGTGTAGACGTCCCATTTTTATTTAAACAGTGAAATTAATGTCTACCAGCCTAGAGATGGATAAGCCCTACTAAAGAATATACATCTCCCAACAGTAATCAAAGCTGTATTCCTTTTTTCAATCTGGCAAAGCCTTTTTATCGCGTAGACTGCCATGTCACCATATATTGGTGACATGGCCTTTCAATTTATACCAAGTCTCCAAATACTGGTGATGGCTATATTTTCATTTTAAGTTGATTCTCCAAAATGTTGGAGACATTCTATGCACATTTCTATATAAAGCAATGTCTGTGGTTCCTCAGCAATTTTGGGAAAATGCATCTGGCGCTTGGCTACTCTTATCGTTTACTTGAATGTTTTATAAATGTATTGTGTGTATGAAAAAAAAAACAAACAAACCCCAAGGAAAAAAAGTTTATTGATTCAACCTCAATATCTATATAATAAATGTGAATGTCAGTGTGTCACACTTTTTCAACTTTTCTCTTAAAGAGCCTAGCCTAATATATCATACCATTTTGGAATCGGGCCATTTCCGTGAGCAAATTAAAAACATTCCGGGCTGGATCTGGACCCGCAATCCTGAAATTCTGGATTAAGAAAAAAAAAATCAAACAAACCACAAGAAAAAAGTTTCTTGAATCAGCCTCAATATTACTAATAAATGTAGAATTAATTTTATCACCAATATAACATATATACATAAATATAAAAGTGGACATTGATGTCAACATCCAATAGTGACAGTCTCTTTTATGCATATGCACAATTAACAGGCTCATTTACCCTATTTTATTTTGTCATTAAATTAGATTAATGGAAAGGCATGCTTGACTTAACACATTGACTGTCAACCCCGAGATTTATGTTTGGGGTGGGGGTCACAAATTTTATTTTTTTTACCTGATGATTGCATTTAAGCATGAAACGAACTGTCAGCACTGGGTGTTGACTTCAATGTCCACTTTTATATTTATGTATGCTCCCTCTCTGATATTGAGCTTTTTAACCCATAAATGCAGCAAACCTTAAAACTATATTTTTTATATATATATATATATATATATATATATATATATATATATATATATATATATATATATTTTTGGAAAGTCTGAAAAAGAATATTATGAAAGTAGATGTCACCACTAATTGGTGACATGTCTTCTGATGTAAGGAAAAACTTTGCCAGCCATTTTCTCAAAAAAAAAATTACTAGGACTGAAAAAACTTTCAATTGAGCCTTGCTTTGCTATGATCACTTTCTGCAGCCTAATGGTAAGGCACACTTATCTTCAAACGAGTTTTCATGATTGAAAAAGGAAATAGATTTTGAATCCTGTCAGGAGGTACATTATATATATTTTTTTTTTAAATTTTATTTATTTTTTTTTTTTTTTTTTTTTTTTTTTTTTTTGGTAGGACTTCTTGGTGTTTCGGCCAGTGGACATTAATTTAAATCTTCTATTGACTGAGAAATATAAGGAGAAATCTGGAATGATTTATGTTTTTATTTTGAGGTGGGATCATATGAAATGTTTTTTTTTTTTTTTTTTTAAAATAATCAGTGAAAAACTTGTTAGATAATATTTATTAAAAAAAAAATTTATTTTATTTTATTTTATTTTTAACATTATACCCCTTCAGGAAGTAGGTGATCATGGCTCTCCACACATTCCTTTTCTTTATTATCTGTGAATTACCATGAGATCTCTCTGCACGTTTGAAATATTGTGTTCACCTCCTCCTAGACTGGCTGCCATCCAAGGCTATATAACTCAGTCTACCCTACTATTTAACTCATAATTGGGGGAAGAAGAAATAGATTCCTGACTTTCCCATTTGTGCAAAAGTGAACACAACAGATCTGATCAGAATTCTGCTTTCTGAATCTATTTTCCAGCTGACAACCGTTGTGCTATCTATGCATCCTGGAATTTTTGCCTCTAAATTTTTTAAATTAGAAATATTAAATGGAAGAAGAAAAATAATAATCTTATTAAATGTTATTTAGTAAAAAAATTTTAGTTATTTAATACTTTTTTTTATATATTAGTTACTCTTAGTTATCTAATAGAAGGGGGACTTTTTCACACACACACACACACACCATGAGTTTATTAAGGATACTTCTTTATTAATTTTAACTCCCCTCCCTCCAAAGTCAAACAATAAACAGTAATTATTATAATTGGTTCAAGTTTTTACTTGCATACTTTTATAATCGGCCATGTTTTGAATTTTTTTATTCCATTGCATTGTTTTAAATAAAAGTGTCTCATTGTTTTCTTCCTCCTCCTCTTCCTCCTCCTCCTCTTCTTCTTTGTCCTCCTCCTCCTCTTCTTCTTTTGTCCTCCTCCTCCTCTTCTTCTTTGTCCTCCTCCTCCTCTTCTTCTTTGTCCTCCTCCTCCTCTTCTTCTTTGTCCTCCTCCTCCTCCTCTTCTTTGTCCTCCTCCTCCTCTTCTTCTTTGTCCTCCTCCTCCTCTTCTTCTTTGTCCTCCTCCTCCTCAAATTACCACATTCCACTCTTATTATTTTTGGTTATTAATGTTTCTTTACTTAACTTCTGAGCTTTTTAACCTTTTAAATGATTTTCCAACCACCCCAATTATTAAGACACCCCTCCATATTAGATACATAAGATTATTTTGCCTATTGTCCGGCTCTACTCTTCCCCCGACTTTTGAACAGGAATAGAGCTTTATCTCTTGTTTCTTGTATAGGATTGGGTTTCCATTTCCGTTTAAAGTTTTCCCATTCTCACAGTAGCTCCTTGCATCTTAGTGGCATTATCACATAATTTGAGGTGAATTGATTAAAAGAAAAAAAATTAAACATGGCTAACTTGATTGATCTGAGATTAAATCATTTCACTAGACCTCTTCCTACAAGTTATGTCTCGATTACTTTCATATTTGAGAAAATAAATATTTTCTGTCAGAATTTTTTAGAAAAGGTACTGCTATTATTCAGTTATTCTTTTAGGCTAACATTCTGACTTTTGTTTTTTATTGTAATATTTCAATTTAAGTCCTCAATGTACACTTTAACAATGAACATTGTGGTATAAACAAGAAAAAAAAATTTGTGTCTAAATTTTTTAAATGAATTATTATACACTGATTTACTGGACAGTACAATGGTTGAAATGTGACTAAGATGAGGACACTAGTCTGAGTAAATTGGTGTATGAAGGAGGATTCTTGTCTAAAAGAAACATTGAATGGAAATTTTTTTCATCTTTTGGAAATTCTGTCTTACTTTTACAATTGTGCTTATAACACTAAAATTTCTGCTCCATGTGCCAATTTCAGGAAATATTTTCAGACCACTTCATATAAGATGGTTGAGAAAGCATCAACCAATCACAATCTTATTCTTTACATCACAAATGTGTAAATAGTGAAATCAGAAAAAAAAATATTTGTTTACATTTATCAAAGAATCTTTATCTTATTGGAGTATAAATTAAATGCCGGTGGGTAGGGGGTGTCATTTATTTTGAAAGAAAATATATTTTTTCCTAAACCTGACAATTTCAACTTATAGGGTAAATAGGAAATTTTTCAAATTATACCAGTGAAAAAACAACTCCTCCATAATTCAATTTCTCTCTCCCAATCTCTTTTTTCTTCTCCTAGCCTCTTTCTCTCTCTTTCTCCCCACTCTCCTTCTCACTCTGTGCTTCTCTCTCCCCTAATATCTTTCCCATGCTGCACATCTCTTTCCTTTCATTATCTTTCTCATGCTACGCCTCTCTCCATGTTCCTTCTCATGCTACGCCTCTCTCCATGTTCCTTCTCATGCCACGCCTCTCTCCATGTTCCTTCTCATGCCACGCCTCTCTCCATGTTCCTTCTCATGCTACGCCCCAACTTCCTTTCTCTCTTCTTCCACTCTCTCTTGCCCACCTATCACCAACTCTCCACTTACCACATCCTTTCTCTTTTTTTGCACACTTCTCTCTCTCTCTCTCCCACTCCTCTTCTCAAACTGTGCACTTCTCTCCCCATCTTCATTATATTGCTCATCTTCTTCTTTCCTGACTTTTCTTTTTATAAAAAGATATATCATCAGTTGATCTCTCCAAGAATTGGCATCAGTCGCCATCATCCAAAATATGAGATTATTAGAAACTCATAAGTTTTAAATTTTATGGAAC
>CAHIKZ030005493.1:2270000-2325472 GCA_903632075.3 Acanthosepion pharaonis | reverse complement strand
TTCCCCCAAACTAAAAATAAAAAACCCAAATTTGTTTTTTTCAGAATCTCCATGTTACTTTTGGGAAAGCCCAAAGAATATTTTATCCCATGTTGTCCCGGCGCCCCCACGCATGCAGCCATTAACGACACCATAAAAAGAGGGTTTTTTTGTTTAAAGTTCCCTTTCCCAAAATAAACCCCAGGCCCGCCCGGGGTGAGGGAAAGGGCGGGGGCATTACCTTTTTCCCCTTTTTAAAAATGAAATTTGTTGTTTTGGGTGACCGTAACATTTTGGGCCGGAAATTTTGATCAGGCCCGGGGTTTGGATCCTCCCCGGGGGACGCAGAGATGAAAAAAAAAGTTAAATATTTTTCTTTTTTGCTGGTAGATTTTTTTTACCCCGGGCAGGGGTTTGGGGTTATTGGCCTCGTTCGATGGCGTTTTTCGGAGGTTTGGGGGATGGCGTCTCGATTGGAGAGCCTGAAACGGAGTGGTTTTTGCGGGTGTCTCACTAGCCATGGTTCGGGGAAAGCTTTCCATAAATTAGGCCTTGAGGATAGAAAAAAAATTTAAAAATTAGTTGTTCTGAATTTAAATATTATTTTTTTACCCTTTAAAAATTCAAAATTTTTTTTAAAAAATCTTGTTTTTGACGTCAAAAAGCATTTTTTTAGTCTTGAAAATTGAGTTTTTCTTTTTGGGCAAAAAATGATTGATTTGGAAATTTTGGGAACCAAAGGAAAATTTTAGGGAAATTTTTAAATACATTTTAGTAGGTTTAAATTTTATATTATTGTGACAAGCCCTTTGGAATATTTAAATTTTCACTTTTTTTTTTTTTTTTTTTTTTTTGTAAACAGCCCATTAGAACATCTGCTGTGAATTCATTTCAATGGGGGTTTGTGTGTGTGTGTTTTTTTTTTTTTAACGTAGGGGAATTTTTGGACATTTGAAAAATTTATTACCACCAACTTTTCATGTTTACGGATTTTTGGGTTTTTTTACAGTGAGAAATATTGGCCGCCAGAATGGGCAGGAAGATTCTATTGAAAGGAAGCCAACACTGACTGACATGAATGTTAACTAAAAAAAAAAAAAAAATCGATAGCTCATTGCCCAAGGGGGAAAAAAAATCTGCAGACTTTCTCCATTTGGGCTATTCGTTTTTTAAAACTCAACGTTGTTTCTGTTTCCCCAGAAGGGGTTTGGGTGAAAAAGATTTGTTTTTAAACTTTCTTTTTCATTCTTTTTTTTATTAAAGGGTCCTTTTTTAAAGCTGATTTTGTGTTCTTTTTGTTTAGTTTTTTTCAACAGAAATTTTTTATATAATTTAAAAAAAATTCCCAAAGGGAGATAGGCAAAAGTAAGTCAGGAACATCAGCACGGAAAAGGCATTTTTAAAAAGGAAAGGGGCAAAAAAATTTTTAAGTCAAGTGATAGGATTGCTGTTGAGTCTGATTTTTGAATAAAGAACAACGCGAGCCATCCTTTTTTGAAAAAAAATTTAAAAAAAGAAAAAAAAAAATAAGCATTTTTTAAATTTGAAAAACTTTTCATCATTTTATGGAAAGTTATTTAGGGATAATTCTTTTAAAAAAAAAATTAATGAATAATGTCTTTTAAGATTTTTTTTTCATTTAGATTTTGAAAAATAATATATAAAGTTTGAAATCTTTTTTTAAAAATTTTAATCATTTTTATGTTTGGTGATATTTTTTAATAAAACTTAAATTTTGTAATCCTAAAAAAAAAGTACTATAATTCCACTTCGTCACTATTTTTAAAAGAATTTTTTAAATTTTGGTTTTTTGTATAAAGGTTTTGATTTTGTAAATACGGGGTTCCCCTACGGCATTATCAGAAAACTATAGGTAACTATAGTAAATTTTAAAATTTTTTGATACCTTTTACTATTTCATCAACAAACTAACTCATAATAAAAATAAAGCCAAAGCCAAAATCTAGTATTAAATTACTTAAATATTTTCAAATTTAAAAAAGCTTTATATTCCAAAATAACGCAAAAAATTGTCTCCCCTTTGAAAAAAAATTTTCCCGATAAAGTTAGTAGATTAGAATATAGAAAAAATTTTTAATGAAATTTTTTCGGCGGCCCTTAAAAATTTAAAAAAATAGTTTTTTTTAAAATAGATTTTTTGGGGGTGTTTTAAAATTAGTAGTTGTAATAAATAAATTTGGGTAATATTTAATTTAAAATAGTTTTAAAAAAAATTTTAATCAATGTTTTTAGAAAAAAAAAAAAGGGAAAATTTAGAAAATTTAATGTTTTTTGTGAAAAGAAAGAAATTTTTAATGATTGGAACGGCTTAGATAGATAATAAATAAAAATTTGTAATTTTAGTTAATTTAAACAGTAAAAAAGGTTTAAAGTAAAAAATTTCAATTAAAGAAAAAAAATTTTTAAAAAATTTAAATTTTTGGTTTTTTTTTTAAAAATTACCTGTTTTAGTGAAATTTAAAAAATTTGGCCCCCCAAAATTTGAGTTTAGTTTGAAAAAAAAATAGAAATTTTGAAAATCGGGTTTTTTCCCCTTTTTGGAATTTGATTTCCCCTTTGGCCCATTTATGAGAAATTTATAAATTTGTTAATTTTTGATGTTTTTTCCCTCACTTCGTTTTTCCCATCCCCTAAACAAGACGCTTTTTATGACTTTTTTTAAATTTCTTTAAGGTAGAAAAAAAAACTTTTTTTTCATTTCCGGGCCAAACCCCGGAACTGATTTTTTTATTTTTTCCCTTTTTAAAAACCTTTTTTTTATAGGATTACTGGGGGGTTTTCCCCCGCCCCTTGATAAATCACGCAGACCCCACATTTTAGATTTTGGGCCCCCCTAATATGCAAGAAGGGTATATCTTAGGTAGAATTAAAAACCCAATGTTTTATCATCTTTTTGCTTTTTTTTTTTTTATTTTATTTTTTCTTTTTTTTTATTTATTTTAATTTTTTTGGGGGTTTTTTGGGAATCTGTTTGCAACGAAAGAAATTCCAGGTTTCGAGATTTAAAATTTTCAATTCCACTGCCCTTTTGCATATAAAAGGGTCAGGATTTCCCCCCCCCACCTGAAAAATTTTACACCCCAACATCTTTATTTCCCCCTACACCCACCGGAAATTTTTGGGGACGTCGACGATGGATTGATTTGAGTGAGTTGATCCTACTGGGGCACCAACATCCGGTCTTGATCCATCTAAGCAACGTTTACCCAAATCGGGCCCCTGGGTTTAAATTTGTTTTTAAAGGGCTTGTCTCCCCAAAAAAAAAAATGGCGATTTGGAAAAAGGAGTTCGACCCCACCGGGTCCCCCAAATTTTTGACCTTTTTAGCACATTTGAACCCCAGAAAACGCAGCCCTTTTGGGTTTTGTAATGATGAGAAAAAGTTTGCCCTGGGATAAATTATTAAGAATAGTGAGTTGATCCCCCAGGTGCCCCCAGCCTTTAAATTTTCCCCAAACACCTGAGAAAATTTTTAAAAAACATCAACGGGTACCCCCGGGTGTGTAATTTTTAAAGGTTTACCCCGCCGATAGTGATTTCGATCTAAAACCGGGGTGCCCCCAGTCTTTCGACCCTTTCCACCTGAGAAGGGCTTTGAAATCAACAGGTACCCCCGGGTAGTGAAAAAGGGGAAAGGTTTATCTCCCCTTAAGTAGTAAAACGACCCTAAATTGGCCCCCGTTTTTGACCTTGTGCAAACCCCTTGAGCAACGTTAACATCAACAGGTACCTTTTAGTGTAATGTTTAGGGTTTATCTCCCCCGAGTGGGGCCCCGACCCCTTTTTTAGGTGCCTGATTTTTCGCCCTTTCCCACCCCCTGAGCAACGCTTAGAAATGATCATGTTTTTTTCGGCTGTGCAGTGGGGGCAATTTTGGGTTCCCCGCAAGAAAATTTGATCAGTGAGTTTTTCTCCCCGGGGTGCCCTATTTCGGTTTTTCCCCAAACCCCCAAAATCAACGTTTAGATCTTCTACCCCCCGACATATAATTAAAAACTTTTTTTGACGGCATTTCCAATCAGAGTATTTATGCACAAATCTTCATCATCTCTTCTAATATTAAGAAGAGCGCCATCCTGTCTGGTGGATGAGGTTGGTGTTGAGATTGGTCTTTTCTTTTTTTTATTTTACTGCAAAAACCCAAGAGCCACTAAAAGAGGGGGGTTTTTTTGAGGATCCCGGGAAGGGGAAGAGGGAAAAAGAGAATGTTACGTGTAGGATATATATCGATTGACCTTGTGCTTAAATAGACCAAGATGTTAGATCAAGAACCTTCCGGAGTTCCCTGCACCCCAAAGTAGGGGGGTTCTAGGAAGTTGACTGGGGAATTTTTGTTGTTAAAAAAGGGAACACGATGGGAAGGGGTGGATGTTGAAAATTTGGGTTGACAATAAAATTTTGGAAATAGGACCCTTTAAGGGCTAACAGGCGGGGGCCCCAAGGGAAGAGCACGGGGCACTGGTTTTGGGGTGAATTTTAAAAATTAATTTTTAAATAAAAAAAAAAAAACCGGGGGAGAAAGGATAGGGGTTGGATTGAGGAAGAGAGTCGAATTCCAGTCGAATAAATTTAAATTTTCACTTACGAGCTAATACCTTGAAAGGGGGGCAGGGAGTCCCTTTCCCCCCTCCAGCTATGGGAAAAAACGGGACAAAACGGGGTTAAAACCCTTTGGGTTTTAAACTGGTCTGGAGAAGGACAACTTAAAAAAAACCCGGGAGGTAAGTTTGGGAACCTTAAAGTATCTGGTGCACCAGGTTTTGTATTCGTTTTTTAAAAAAAAGGTGGTTTTTGGTCCCACGAGGCCCCCCTTTAAAAAACCCAATTTTATATATATATATATATATATATATATAAATTTTTTTTTTTTTTGGCTCAAAGATTTTTTTCCCTTTACATTTTATTACATTAATGAAATTAGATCCAATTAAAGACCTAAAAAATAAAAACAAAAATTAAAAAAAATATAACCGAAAAAAAAAACTTTGGGGGTAAAAAAATAAAATTTTGTTAAATTAAAGAAAAAACCCTTTTCTATTTTTGGGTTTATTTTTTAATTTTTATATATAAAAAAAATTTTTGGTTTCCAAGGGTTTTATTTAAAAGAAGAAAGGGGTCCAAAGTTTTTTGTAATGGGGATTTATTTAAAAAAAAATATTTGTTTTTTGTATAATTTTTTTGACACGTATTTTTTAAATGACCGCTTTAAAAAAAGGGGAGATTTAACATTTTAAAAAATAAATAATTTAAAAAAACCCAAAAATTTACAAAAAAAAAACTTTTTGGCCCCTTTTCAATATATATATATATATATATATATATATATATATATATATATATATATATAAATAAATAAATAAAATAAATAAAAAAAAAAATAAATAAATAAAAAAAAAATAAAAAATTAAAAAAATTTGTTATATTGGGGGAAATAGAGAAACATAATTAAGTAATTCATTGAGTTTTTGAAAAAAATTTCAAAAAAGAATGCAGGGACGACAGCGATCCACAAGAAAATTTGGGAAACTGGTCAATTATTTAAGGCAAACGTCATCCCTAACTGTACCCAAAAGGGGCCTTTCGGGACGAAAAAAGGGGGAATCCAGAATCAAAAGGTTGCTCGATCATTTTCCCTGGGGAACTCATCCGAGTTTTTTTTTACCCACGGGACGGGTGCCCCCCTTTATTACGACTATTATTTTTATCCCCTTTCCATCAGATGAAACTAAAAATCAGAAAATTTAAAGTTGCCCCCCCCAAAAAAGGTATTTGTAAAATTTTTTAAATTTATATATTTTGCTCAGTCCAACCACATGGGAGTTCTAATCCCTTCATACAAATTTTTTTTTTTTGGCCCTTTAAAAATTTTTGGGTTTTTTTGTTTTTTTTAATTTTTATATTTTAAAAATTATATATATATATATTTTAAAAATTTTATTTTAAATTTTAATATTTTAAAATTAAAATTTAATATTTTTATAAAAAATTATATATTTTAAAATTTATTTAATATATATATATATATATATATATATATGAGAACCCTTATGGGTTGGTTTTTTAAATAAAAATTTAAATATAATTTTTATATATATATATATATATAAAATTTTAATATTTATTTGGAAATTTTTCCGTATGGGAATAAAAATAAAAAAAATTAAATTTTTTGGCCTTTTGGGGGAAGCAAAAATAAAAATTTATTTTTAAATTATTTTTAAGAAAATCATGATTGGAATATTTTTAAAAAAATAAAAAAAATTTAAATTTAAATTTTTTTAAAAAATCCCTTTTTTCTTTTTAAATTTAAAAAAAATTTTAATAAAATTTTAAGTATTTTAGGGAACCTTGGAAAAAAGGGTTTCCGAAAAAAATTTTTTTCAAAAGAAAAATTTTCAAGTTTTCCTTAAAACCCGAAATAAAAACCCCGGGAAAATCCAAAAAATAAACGAACCCGGTTAAAACATAGCCCCCCGCCAAAACGCCGCCTAAACCTTGGATTAAATACAGAGGGGCTTTTTAATTTAGCGGGTCAAAAAATTCCCCATGAATTCGGGCCCGGAACCTTCTTTAATACTGTTTATTATAAATAAATAGCATTTTTTTTAAAATTTGTATCTAAAAAAAGAATGTAAAAAACATAAAATGCCTTAAAAATAATTTTTTGGATTTATCCTTTTCAAATGTTTGACGTCATTTGTTTTTTTTTTGGGAAAACCCCCGGGAGCGGGATATGAAATGTAGGGAGAGTTTGGGGGAAGATTGCTTTAAATATTCGCCCTCCGACGGGAAATTTTGAATTTTAACCTATGGAACTGAAATAGTTTTGAACGATCCTCTGTTTTTTCAATTTTTAAAGGGAAAAAATGAAATTATCGGAGGAGAATACTTTTGTGAAAATTTCGAAATTCAGGCCGTAAATGTTATAAATATTGTTTTTTAAAACAGGGGCATTTACTTTTTAAAATATTTGTTTTCTAAAAAAAGAATGTAAAACAAAAAAAATTTTCCAAAAATAATTTTGGATTTTGGTTCCATTTAAAATTTGTGTGACGTCATTTGTTTACATTGTGATGCGTTTTGAGCAGATATGAATGTGTGAAAATTCATGAAGATTGAATTTTAAAAGGGAAAAATTTTTGACCTCTTTAACCCCTTCGGGGCCAAAAAGATCATAATTGACTATGAAGAACTGATGTTGTAAAAATTCAATGTTTTTATTTTTAATAACACAAAAAGGTACCATGGGGTTGGGTTTCGGGGGTTTAAATTTTGCCCGAGAAGTTGAAAGCCCCCGGAATTCCCCTAATTTCGGTTTTGCCCTTAAATTCCCCTTTTGCTTCCCACCCCGACCAAATTTAGAAAAAAAACCTTTTTGGGAAGTTTTAGGGGCTGGTTTTTTTGGCCCGGGGCCAATCTTTCTTTTTCCAAAAAAAAACCCTTGTCGGTGGGGGGTTGGGTTTAAAGGTTTTTGGTTATTTCTTTTTTCCCAATTTTCAAAAAATAAAATTTTAGAGGGGTTACAATGCCGGAACAAAAAATTAAGAAAACTTTTTTACGGCCCCTTTCCAAATTAAAAGATTTAGACAAAACCCTTCACCCCCCACCCAAATTTTTTGGGAAGAAACCTGCTGGGGAAATTATTGGGTTTTAAAAAAGATTGGGGGTCGTTTTCTGTTTTTTTACAAAAAACTGGAAATAAATGCCAAGAGCCACTGGCAGGGTTAAAATTTGAAGGGGGCCAAAAAGAATGAAATAAAAAGGGAAAAAAAATTTAAAATTAATATATATTTTTAAATTTTTTAATAAAAATTTGGCCAAGAATTTCCTTTGGGGGTCCTCTTCGCAAAAATTAATTCCCTTAGGAGTTCCCCTTGGGGAAAAATTTGGTTTTTTTTAGTTGAAAAACAAGGAAAGACGGGGTTTTTCCCCGGGGGTTTGGGAGGCAATTTTTGGAAAGGAAAATTTAATTTAAAAACCCGGCGGGGTTTCCCTGGCAAGTGCCGGGGCCGGGTTTGGTCCCTTAAAAAAAGGTAATTCCGGGCAAGTTACCAAAAACTTTAGGGGCCCAAATTGGGGAAGGAGAGTCAAATTATAATAATTAATTATTAATAATATTAAAATATATTTTTTCCTTTAAACCAGGGGGCAAACCAAACGTGCCCGACCTTTCCCAAAGCCTTAAAAAAAAACCCGGAAAGGAAAATTAACTCCCGGGTTTAAAAAAAAAGGTTTGGGGAATTAAAAAAAAGGGTAAGGTTGTTTTGCCTTTAAAAGGTAAAAGGCCACCCCCGATTCTTCACCTTAATTTATATATATATATATATATATAAAAAAAAGGGAAAATTTTTTAGGGGTTTAACAAAAAAATGTATTTTAAAAAAGAAAAATCCAAAACGTTTTTGGTTTTAAATTAATTTTTTGAAAAAAAATTTTATTATTTTTGTTTTGAAAAATTTTCCCCTGTTTCTACCCTTTTCCTTTATAAAAAAAATAAAAAAATTTTAAATTTAAATAATTAAAAAAAAATTTTCCCCCTTTTTTTTAATTATTTATTTAAAAAATATTTTATTTTTATAATTTATAATATTTTATTATATTTTATAAAAAATTTAAATAAAAAAAAAATAAATTTTTTAAAAAATAAAAAAAAAATTTAAAAAAAAAAAAAGTTTTTAATTTAAATAAATAATATAATAAAAATTTTTATTTAAAATAAAAATATAATATAAATAAATAAATTTAACTTTTTAAATAACCAATTAAATTAAAAAAATAAAATAAAAATTAGGGGTTATTTTTTTAGGGATTGGAGAGCCATAATTAAGGGTTTTAAATTAAATTTTTGGAAAAAAATTTTCCAAAAAATTTAATTGACACACCAAAACCATAAGAGTTTTTGAATGGTCCAATTAATTTTTTTTAAGGCCAAACTCATTCAAATTATTTTAACCCTAGGACAAATTTTGTTTTTAACCCAGAATCCCCAAAAGGTTCCGTTCTTATACCCCGGGCAAAACTTTCCGATTTTTTTTAAAAATTTAAATTTATTAATATATTTTTATTCCCGTTAAAATGAAGAAATAAAAATAAAAATTATTTAAAAAAATATTTTATATATCTTTTTACTTAATTATTTTTTTAAAAATAAAAATTTATTTATTATTTATAAATTTTATTTTAAATTTTTGGGGTTGTTTTTTAAATAAAAAATTAAATATATATATATATATATGAGAACTCTTATGTTTGGAATCATTTTTTTTAAATAAAAAATTATATATATATATATATTTTTTTTGAGAACTTTTATGTTTGGAACTTTTTAAATAAAAAATTATATATATATATATATATTTTTTTTGAAACCTTATGGTGTTTTGGAATCATTTTTTAAATATAATTATATATATATATATATATATATAAATGATTTTTATTGGTAACCCATGGAAAAACCCCAAAAGGAATAAACCCGCCTGTAAAAAACAGAGAAAATAATATTTACCCCTTGGAAAAAACTTTTAAAGAGATCATGATGATATTTTTTTTCTTAAAACCCAAAATTTTGATTAACTCATCGATCCCCATTCAAATCCAAAAAAATGGATAAAATTTTCAGATTTCCCTTTGACCGGGAATGTCCGAAATTTTTTTAAGAAAATTTTCGCCCTTCCGCCCGGGAAATCAAAACCGTTATCCTATTGGGGAACCTTTACATAGCCCGGAGGGCCCCTTTAACCCGGGGGGTTTAAAAAGGGAGCTTTTTATTGGGGTCAAAAATTCCCAAATTCAGGCCAAACCTTCTTTAATACTGTTTATTATAAATACATAGCTTTTTTTTTAAATTTTTTTGTACCCTATAAAGAATGTATAAAATAAAATGCCTTAAAAATAATTTTTTGGACTTTTCCATTTCATAATGTTTGACGTCATTTGTTTTTTTTTTTGGGATACGTTTTGACAGATATAAAATGTACGTGAGAGAGGTTTTTAAGATTTTTTTAAAAATATTCGTTTTAAAAAACCGGGAAATTTTGAATTTTATCCTATAGGGAAACCCGTCAAAAGCTAACGATCCTCTGTTTTTTCAATTTTTAAAGGGATAAATGAAATTATCGGAGGAGAATATTTTTGGGGAAAAATTTTCAGATATTCAGGCCTGTAAATGTTATAAATATTTTTTTATTATAAACAGAGCATTTTTTTTAAATTTTTTAATTCTATAAAAGAATGTAAAACAAAAAAATGTCAAAAATAATTTTTGGATTTTGGGTTCCATTTCATAATAATGGGGACGTATTTTTTTTACTTTGATGCAAGCTTAAAGGCAAAATTCAACTTACTGTCTTTTGGGGCTCTTAGTAAATTTTATCTTTTCGTTATCTCTCCCGAACCCTGTTCTGCCAACCATTAAAAAAAAAGCTCCTCCTCTTCCACCTCCTCCTTCTTCTTCTACAACTACTACTACTACATTCTTGAATTTCTTCTTCATTTCCACCTTCCTCTTTCTCATTAACAGTTTCTTCTTTTTACTTCTTAAATTTCTTCTTCATTTCCAACTTCTTCCTCATTCTCAGTTTCTTCTTCTTCTTCTTCTTCTTCTTCTTCTTCTTCTTCTTCTTCTTCTTCAATTTCTTCTTCATTCCCACCTTCTTCTTATTATTATTTCTTGAATTTCTTCTTCATTCTTATCTTCTTCTTCTTCCCCATTCTCAGTTTCTTCTTCTTCTTCAATTTCTTCTTCATTTCCACCTTCTTCTTCTTCTTCTTCTTCTTTCTTGAATTTCTTCTTCATTCCCATCTTCTTCTTCTTCCTCATGCTCAGTTTCTTCTTCTTCTTCTTCTTCTTTCTTCAATTTCTTCTTTCTTCAATTTCTTCTTCATTCCCACCTTCTTCTTCTTCTTCTTCTTCTTTCTTGAATTTCTTCTTCATTCCCATCTTCTTCTTCTTCCTCATGCTCAGTTTCTTCTTCTTCTTCTTCTTCTTCTTCTTTCTTGAATTTCGTCTTCATTCCCACCTTCGTTCGTGGGAAGAAGCTGGTCGATGCGGATATGTGTGGAAGATAACGCTTAACCCTAGACTTGTACAGCTTAAGATTGTAGTGATCGGGGAAAACATCCTCTTGGGAGTCAGAAGAATGATTCACGGGAAGATGCTGCTCAAGTCGAAATTACGTCTCACCGATAGTATACGGAAGAAATGAGGATGGTTTGCTAAAATACATGTGGTATGGCGGGTCCTAGCCGTAAAGTTTCGAACTGGTGAAACCAAGGAATGCAGCTCGTCTGAACACTTTCCATGGGAATAGTGACTGAGCGAGAGTGCGGTCTTTTTAGGGTGGAAGGACGTGGAGACGCTTTTGGACCCTATAGAAACTGAAAAGTTAGGAATAGGCATCTCCCGACCAAATATAACAAGCGTACTCCATTTTCGGCCTGATCTGGCTCTTGTAAAGATAGTGGATAGCACTAGGAGTCAGGTACCTACTGAACTGAGACAGAGAACCGACAATTTTTCCAGCATCCTAAGCGACGGTTCGTGTATATGATTGCCACTTGAGGTCTGAGTTGTGTTTAATCCCCGAGAGGCGCTCAAGTCATGGGGCCTGATTCTAAGTAGAAGTGTCTCTTTTGTTTCGGTTTTCGCCAAAACTTCGTCAAATCCACGCCAAGAAGGATTGAGATTGTTCTAAATGGCGAAAAGCGTTGACCGATATGTGTATATACGGTGGATGCTCTGAAAAGTACGCAGCCCGACCAACCAAGAAACGATTCCCCACCCCAAAATAAGGTCTGAATTCCGGTTATTTATTCAGACTTTGTGACGTGGGTCGGGCAGAGAACTTTTAGATACCTAGCCCACGACGCGGGCATGTTTGATTCTGATAACCATACACACGTGTGTGCTTATGTTTTTGTTAACACACACACACACACACACACACATATATATATATATATATATATATATATATATATATACTGATTCCAAAGGATATTTTACATACCTGTTTTGCTCTTTTGTCCTATTTCCTTTTTCTTTTCTTTTTTTTTGCGTTTTCCATCTGGATTGGCTCGGCCTCATACTGACGCCCTACACTCTTCTCTGTCTTCTTTGCCGACCTTCACACACCCAGGACCTTTGCGCCAACGATGGAGATAGCTTATAGATTATATTTCACAGACGTAACGAGTCAAAAAAAAACGTCGAATCAAAAAAAAAAAAAAAGAAAACGAAAAAAGAAAAAGACAGATAAAAGAAAAAAAGAAAAAAAAAGAAAAATGAAAGCTAAAAAAAAAAATTAAAATCGTCTCCACCACGATATATATGTGGGTCAAAAGCATAGTCGAGGTCGGGAGTCGGGGTTGGCGGAAAAAAAATCCTGACTGATTTTGGGGAGGGTCGTCAAGACATGTGAAGAATGTTGAGTCGAAGATTTGTCTTCCAATACAACGTCTAATTTTGGATTTTTTTTCTTTGACTACTTTCTTTTTTGGGGGAGGTGGGGGTGAAGGGGGTAGAGGTCCCTCCTTTAACAACAAACCCATACCCGCCTTACTTCCTGCTCCATATCACTCTCTCCATCTCTCTTTCTGTTGTTTTTTTCTCTGCTTTCCCACGCATCTCCCATCTCCACAGTCCCAAACTGAATCCATCGCAGACACACCTACATCTCTCTCTCTCTCTCTCTCTATATATATATATATATATATATATATATATATATATATATATAAATATAAATAAAAAAAAAGAACAGTAAGATATATAATCCGGTGTTCTTATAGATATTTTTATTTTTATACAAAATAGTGCTCAATGTAAATTTACAGACAATTAATATTATAAATTAATTGATTTAAAATATGGTTTTTCCCGCTACACAGTTCTAACCATGTTTCAAAAATGGAAGCTCCGAATTTAATTTTGTAATTAAATTAAAGACATTAGTTACATTTCATCCTCAAGTGAATTTTGGTGTAACAAAATTCGCTTGAGGATGAAATGGAACAGTCGTCAAAAAACAAACGTTACGACAGTTTTTTTTTATATGCACAAATCCCTTTCATAAAAAAATAAAATAAAAAATAAATAAATCTCCATAGACATGCAAACTAGACGAGGGTTAATACATCTTCCTTTTAAAATTTAGACACCCCCACCTTTCCCTGACTTGACATCTATGAAAGTAACTCTATACTGATACTTATTATTAACACCCAACATCCGCCTACCCAACTTAAACAATTCGCCCTAGCTGTTATCATGGAAATTTTGATTTCAATTTTTAAAACACGTAAATTTCAGAAACACGTTATTCCAAAAAAAAATTTCGCTTGAAGATAAAACAGAGCTTTTTTAACTCAATTTAATTTAAATAATTATATTGAAGTTTTCGGCTCTTGTTTTGAAACATGAGACTTTTTATGTCGCGAATCATATTTTTAAATAAATAATTATATATATATATATATATATATATATATATATATATATATATATATATATATATTATTTGGTTTATACGTTATTTTTAAAGATACATTTTATTTAAGCAAATTTTGTTTTTTTATTTAAACAGTATTAATCACATTTACCGGCCTGAATGTTCGAGAAATTTCGTAGAGAATATGTGCTTCCGACAGGAATCGAACCTGTATTCTTATATGGTACAGCACGTCAGGTCCAAAGACGGTTTTCATATAGTCCTTGAGGACACATGGCACAGTGGATAAACGCGTTGGTTAGATCCAGGGACAGGAGCCAAAGACTGTGAGTTCAATACCCAGTTAAGGCAGTGGAGAACTTGGAGAGGGGAATAAACAGGAGATAGCTGATAACTGACATCCATTAAACATGGCATGTGGAACGAGAACAGTCTACCCCAGTGAGTGAAATAAAGGGTTCAGTTTGACATTCCAACCACCTGAAGAAGGACGGAGCCTACAACGGCCGAATCGCTGTAATAAATATGGTGACAAAGATGAGGACAGTAGTCCAAATAATGTGATTAATATTGTTTAATTAAAAAAGAGAATTTACTTATATATATTTTTTTTGATACATGTTTCATTAAATAATATAGACAAGTGTTGTCTAAAATATTCTTAAATGCCTATAATCGGTAACAGAAGCCATTGGTTTATACCAACGGCTTCCCATACTTAATACTTCTCGTTTTACACTCTCGCGTGTTCATGTGTTCTCTCATGAGCTGTGACGCTATTTTCACACGCTTAGGCGATCATGTATCTTCCGATACATGACTGACGAGGTAGATTTTTTTTCCCGCAGTAAGTTTCCTTCCAAGGCTATAGAACCCGATATGTCCTGTTATTTACCTATAGCTGGGGAGAGAAAAAGAGGATTTACAACTTTTCTAAGGTAACGTAAGTGAATGTAATGAATTCGACTGGAATTCGAACTCTGCTCTCCGATTCCTCACTCCGAGCCGCTATCCATTGCTCCACCGTATCGTACAGTACACAAAATCAATAAAATGTGTCTTCAACCAAGGCCTCCAGACACCTTCGGAACCTCCTGAAACTGTTCTGGACGGTCTTCTTGTTTAGGGTGGTGAATGCTGACATAATCCTTGCCTTCAGTTCAACATTGTTGTTACAAGTAGTTTTGCTGGTCTCTCACTCAACATCGCCCGACATAATAATCAAGGGGGTTACAGTCTCGGGAGTTAGATGGCCAGATGTAAGGGTCGATGTGGTCGCAGAAACTGTTTGGGTTCTCCTGCTTGTGTGGCATGGTGCAGAATCCTGTTGCCAGACATAGGGTCATCCAGCAGCCACCCTCTTGACCCAAGGTTGCACTACCTCTAAAAGACACTTGATGTAGGCCTCCGTGTATACTCTGAGGCCCTGTGGGAAGATGAATGGAGGCATAACAGTGCCATCCCTAGGGATCACTCCAAAGACAAGAGGGTTGACTGGATATATCATCCAACTCTTTCTGAATCCTCGGCACTGTCCTCAGATTGACACCCAAAAACACACTGAAATATTCGTATTGGAGCTTCCGGTGAGAATGCCAAGCAGTACAGCATGCCGTTTCCAAATATCTGGCGGAGTGTATTACATTATGGTGCTCTTTTTATCACAGACGATGTCCGATTAAGCCTAGTATACTGTGTTGTCGAGAAAATCTAAAACATCGCGCATGCGCGAAAATGAAAAAAGAACATAAAATGGCGACAATTTGTCCATCGCACCCTGTATGTACCCAAAATCAATTATAAATTTTACTGTAGGATTTGTACCACTATTACGCTCGAAAGGTAACATTCTATTTAGGACAATATAAGTAAGTTACAAACACTCAAGTCTTTATCAGGAAGATTTCGTTCGCCGGCAAATCGACTAGATAATTTCAAACAAACCACGTGGAACTTTTCACGTGCAGACACACCACAGCTAAGTATATACTCATTAATTCATTTTTTTTAATACTTCTGTGAACTGTGTCCTTATTTAAACGATAAAATGGATGCAATAGATTTTTCTGACTCTAGCGAAACTTCGTCGTTTGGAAAAAATATGTCCTTTGAACATTTTATCACCCGTTAACAGGCTGTCGCCGATAAACCGCGGTAGTTGGGGTCCAAAACTTCTATCCGCGGTTTAGATAGTCCGTGGTTTACATCAAAAGTGAGCTGTGGTGTCTGGATTGCCAGCTTTGACCACCATAACAAAGCTTGCCAAGTCCATGGAGTTATCTGTGAAAATGGGTAACTGATGTAATGAATATGCATACACCTGGGTTCCCCCCTCACAGTAATATGATTGGCTGGTATCAGCCATAAATACAGACTGTTGTGGAGGTACAGGGACTACGCCTATTGTCTACGCCTATTGCCTACGAATACGATGAGGACCAGTCCATTACAGTTACCTGGTAGATTGTCCTACCAGGTTACAGTAGTCAACAACCACTTTGCTACTTTGAACAAATATATCCCTTTCCGGGACATATCAGTAACACAGTGGCTAAGCATGCAAAATCCGTATTCAATACTAAGAATTGAATATTGGCAGTTTTTAAAAGCATTTATTAGAACTATCCTTTAATTTCACATAAAAATCTGCACTTATGTGAATAAATTTGCAATACGACGGCCTAAAATGATGCTACTTATTAAACGCCATGTTAATAAATCCATCATCAATGACAGCAAAAGATGGCGGAAATCTCGTACGCACGAGATTTTAATATTTTAACAAGAAAAAAAATTTTTTTTTTATAGTTTTATTAAGATTTTGAATAAAGATCATTAGAATACATTGTATCGTAATGTGGCTTTTGCAGCGTGTCTTACTGGCGATGGTTCAAGGTAATACTTTCTCCATCACTGCGGCTGGCAGAGGATAGAAAAAAATTGTTTATAGTTAGGTTGTTCTGTAATTGTCATCAATGGTCAACTGAACTTGTTTTGTTTCAATAAAGTTTTTATTTGACTGTAATGTTACGGACAATTAAAGCTTACGAAAACTTCGAGCTAGATAAAATCGAAATTACTGGTTTCAAATATTTCACATATATGTATATATATATATGTATATGTATATATATATGTATATATATATATATATATATATATATATATATATATGTATATATATATATATATATATATATATATATATATATATATATATGTATATATATATATATATATATATATATATATATATATATATATATATATATATATATATATATATATATATTTACATATATATGTGTCTGAAAAATATATAGAAAATAGTAAAGAACTCGTTAGGTAAATAATCCAATGATCTTTAGTATATAGTATTTAGTAGCGAAATTTTTTTTTTTTTGGAAAATTTCAGAAATAAGTTATTCCAAAAAAATTTCGTTATATATATATATATAATTATTTTTTTAAAAATAAGTTATTCCAAAAAAAATTTCGCTTGAAGATGGAACAGAGCTTAGTACTTTAATTCAATTTAATTCAAATAATTATATTGAAGTTTTCGGCTCTTGTTTTGAAACATGAGAACTTTTATGTAGCGTACTGGAATCATATCTTTAAATAAATAATTATATATATATATATATATATATATATAATGGATAGCGGGGCTTGGATTGAGGAATCGCAGAGCCGAGTTCGAATTCCAGTCGAATCCATTACATTCACTTACGTGCTAATACCCTTGGGAAAGGTATGAATCCTCTTCCTCTCCCTCCAGCAGAATAAAAATAGCAGGTAAAATAGCAGGGCAGACTGGGTTCTAGAGCCTTAGATGGCAACTGGTTTCGGAGAAGGACAACTCTGAATTCAAAACATGCGGAGGGTCGTTTGGGAACCTCGTGGCACTTAGTACACCACGTCTCTGTATTTGTCTCTTTAAAAAGCGTGGATGGTCCTGCACGAAACCTTCACCACTATAATCAAATCTCATGTGCCGGTGTCGGGCTGTCGGTTTCCTGGAAACTGATCTGCTTGACCCTCATACGACTCGACTATATATATATATATATATATAATTATTTAAAAAAAAAATATGATTCCTTCGCTACATAAGAATTATTTTCAAAAACAAGAGCTGAAATCTTGAATATAATTATTAGAATTAAATTGAATTTAAAGTATCACGCTCTGTTTCAAGTGAAATTTTTGGAATAACTTGAAATTTTTGTGTCTTTATAAGCATATTCATTCGTAAAATTAATTACTATGGAAACGGCTAGAGCAATTATTTAAATAAAGGTGGCAAGGGTTAACAACTTGTATCAACATATCAGTTACTTTCGGAAAGGTAGGGTTGGGGTGTCCAATTTAAGCGGATGATGACATTAAACTGATACCGTCTAGTCTGGTTCAGCTAAAGAATAAATGGCGTTATTAATATGACGTCACGTGGCTGCTCCAGGCTCTGATATCCTGGTCACGGCGCCAGATGTGACGTCGTCCCCCGGTCGCAGCGCCGACTGTGACGTTCTATCCTGATCTACCACGGCGCCAGTTGTGACGTCCCCAAACAGCACCAATTGTGACGTCTTCGCCGCGGCGTCAGCTGTTCGCTCCTCGCCCTTCCGTCCGGGTGTCGATGCTCCAAACGTGACGTTCTAACCCTTTGGTGATTCGGGTAGGAATCTGGTTAGATTGATACCAGCCTCGCCGTTCCCAACCTGCTTCCAACGCCTGGTTACCAGGGTAACTGCACTTATCTCCAGTCTGCCTACCCACGTTGTGAATTGATCTTAGACAGACGAGATCAAACAGGGGTTGGGGCCGTAATGCAAGCTGAGTTCAACGGGGGTGATAACACACAATTATGTATAAAAGAAAAAAAATGAAAACTCACAAAGTCCAAAGTATCAAAGAAAAAGGTAACAAACTTTTTATGTCTATTTGTTCGGTACATAGGACTATGTCTACTTCCCGACCCGTTCTGTGGATTGTGGCACGACGCTTTCGCTAGGCAAATTTTAACGCTTCAAGTTGTCTGCTCTCTAAGAAATTTGTGTTTCGGTGTGTCTTTGGACGAAAGTCGAAAAACTTATTTCTGTGGTCTGATTCTAAGTCGCTCTTCAAACTACTTGTTTTTGGTTGAAGAGGAGTCCAAAAGTGTGCGTGAACCTTGGTCAGCTATCTTGATGCGGTTTCAACACTGGGCGCTCATCTCTGCTTGTCGTCCGGGGCTCAAAACTTCTCTCCAGAGTCTGAGTTACTGGGCACTCATCTCTGCCGCCAGTGCGCGAACTAACTTCTTCTCGCCAGCTTGATTCGAACGAACTTCTTCACTCAGGCCAAACGAACTGGCCTCTTCTGCCCGCTAGGGGGCGAACGAACTCTGCCCGCTAGGGGGCGAACGAACTCTGCCCGCCGTCCGCGGCTCAACTGATTTCTGTCTGGTGGGGCTTCGTTTTTATTGACGCCGTCAAAACTGGGGTGGGTCTGTCGGCACCAAGGGTTCTTCGATAATTCTAAATACGTATCCACCCTTCTTATTTCTGATTAGGGATTTTTCCACTCATTTTCCATTTTTGGTAACTCCTTTCTCACTCCCACTCTCTCACTGTGCTTCTGAGGGGCGTGCACTAACTTCCCCACTTCTTCGTATCGGCTTCTCACACTTACACTCTGATAGAGGCGTCGACTGATTTTCTTCGTGCGTCACGTGACTGCTCTCGGCCAATGAGGTCCTGGTCGGCTATATTTCCTCCTCCTTCGTGCGTCATGTGATCCACTTGGCCAATGACGTCTTAGTCGGGCGTGAATAACCCGTGGCTTTGTTTTGGGAAAGAAATACCTTGCTTAACTAAAAAAATTTTTTAATTAAATCGCCCTTATCATGAGTGGCCGATGTGACACTCTCGGCTTTAACACGTGGCGTTTGTCAAGCAGTTTATCGCTAATTGGACATGATCTAAGAAAGAAATTTTCCTAGTCTACCTGGCGTCTCTAAAGCAAAAATAAAAATATTTCATTTTCCTTTCGGCCCATGGGTTGATAACAAAAATCTTTATTATCACAGGGCAAACGTTTATTCTGTCAAAATAAAGAAAAATTTAGCCAGTGAAAACTTCTTGTGTGGGATTTTTTTAACACAGAGAAGACTGTCTGTGTTTCGTCAATATTCAACAATGGATTTCTTCTTTTGGGTGACTTCCAATTGATAACAAAATTCCATTTTTCGTGGACAAGCGGAAATCGGTCAACGCTTGTTCGTAGGTGACCTAGATATTTTCGACATCTGATACCTATCAACTATAACCTTTTTCCTCCTCCTTTCCGTCTCTTAAGCCGTGTGTGTGTGTGTGTGTTCGCCTATGATCCGTCTCGTATTACTTTTGCTTTCTCCCAAATCGCTTGAATGCAAAGAAAGAATTATTCTTAAAACCTAAAATATTTTTCGGCCTTAAATAATTATCAAATGGTTGATAAACCGTAAAAAATCAAATCATATATCTATAAATATTTCTTTCAAATCGTCCGGATGCATGGTGCCACATTAAGTTGAATTTATGGTCTAAAGTTTGGTTCCGAAACATGGTAATTTCTGTGTTCCTTACCCATTTCTCGAACCAATCTTAATTGTTTTATCACCCTTCACGCAGAACTTTTCACTGACAGTTCGAGAAAGACATTTGGACCGCTAACACATAAAAAAGAGAATGTGTCATATCGAGAATATTTAACATCGAAAAACAAAGGAAAAATTCATTATTTTTAATAATATGTCGAAATCTCCACCCTTTGCCTGTTGAATAAGTAGACGAAATTTGTCTAAATTATATATATATATATATGTGTGTGTGTGTGTGTGTTATATAGTCGTGTATATATATATATATATATATATATATATATATATATATATATATACTGACTCTCCCGTCGAATTCGACGTATGAGGGTCAAGCAGATCAGTTCCTAGGAAACCGACAGCCCGACAACAGCACATGAGATTTGTTTATAGGGGTGAAGGTTTTGTGCAAAACCATCCACACTATTTGAAGTGCCAAATACAGAGACAAGGTCCCCAAACGGCCCTCCGCAGGTTTTGAAATCATAGTTCTACTATTTACCCATAGCACGTAAGTGAATATAATGGATTTGACTGGAATTCGAACTCGGCTCTCCGATTCCTCTATCCAAGCCGCCATCCAGTACTCCACCGTGCCTCCTCTGATATATAAGATTTAAAACTTAAGAAACAGCAGATATTTTTTTTATAGAGAGCTCAATATTAAAAATATTAAAATAATATTAAAAACAGAGCGTTAATAATAGTATATGAAAAGATTACTTAACTTTTAAATATCAAATTTATCCCGACGTCGTGGTTTCTTGTTAAAATTTAAGATTTCAGAGGTTCTAGTTTTAAACGGTATTTCTAGTTTTATTCAATATTTTCAATTTCTTCCGCGCCTTTTTCGATCCGTTTTTTTACTTCGTTTTTTAACTTATTTTTATTTTTATTTTTATTTATTTATTTTTTTTTTTTTGTATAAAAACGGATTGAAAAAAAAGCGGGACAAATTGAAGACATTGGAATTACATTTTAAACCAGAAAATTGATGTTTAAAAGTTAATTAATCTTTTCAGATAGTATTATATATATATATATATATATATATATATATATATATATATATATATATATATATAATTATTTATTTAAAAATATAATTCCAAATCGCTACATAAGAGGTCTCATGTTTCAAAACTAGAGCTCTAGTTTTGAAACATGAGACCTCTTATGTAATTTTGGAATCATATTTTTAAATAAATAATTATATTTATGCTCTACTTTTGTATCGAGCACTATTTTTTTTTAAAATAATAACTAAAATACTAAGGGACTTTGGATTATTTACCTAACCAGTTCCTTCCTATTTTCTATATATTTTCACATATATATATATATATATATATATATATATATATATATATATATATACCGGGTGTGACAGTAAATTTTCCAATTCATGTATAAGCAAATTTGTTCATTTTTATTAGATTAAACTCTGAACTGTTCTATCTTAGAAATGATTAAAGATATCTTACTGGAATTCTCCGAGATTTTTTTAACACTATATGACTCTATATTGAATAATAAGAATGTGTAACTACTCTACAAGCTTAACACAAGAATCATGATGTAATCGATCAGAAGCGAAAATGACATCATCATTAATTATGAATTGAAATAAAATTCATATATATATATATATATATATATATATATATATATTCCAGGAAAAGAGTTGAATAGAACCATGCATTCTGTCTTCTTGCTGCATAGATTGAATAAGTCCGGTGAGAAGACACACCCTTGTCTTATGTTGTGGCCTTGTTAGGGTCAGAAATAAAGACACAAGAGAGGAATCGAGTTAAATATATGAAGAGAAACACTGATACAAACATATACCAACGAGCAAGAATATTCGGTTCGACTGTCAGAGCTGACTGCTGGAAACTTCCCTCTCCAAAAAGGCAGTACCTGCTCCTATTTATAGCTGGGAGAGTACATGCGTGCGTGGGCAAATTACCATAAGAGTAAAGAAAGAAAGAAAGAAAGAAAGAAAGAAAGAAAGAAAGAAAAAGGAAAAAAGACGAAGTAAATCTAAAAAGGCAGAGATAATTGTTGTGGCTTTGGGTAAATTACCATGACACACACATACATTATATATATATATATATATATATATATATATATGTTTCATTCTATCTATCTATCTATCTATCTATCTATCTATCTATCTATCTATCTATGTTTGTTTCTATCTATCTATTCCCGTCTGTTTCTTTCTTTCTATCTATCTATTTATATATCTATCTATTTCCGCAGGTTTGGACCAGAAATAGACACAAGACAAATATATTTTAAAAAAACAGTAATACAAACATGTACAAACGAGATTGTTACAGCAAGAATGTTCGGTTCGACTATCAAGGCTGACTGCTGGAACCTTTCCTCTCCAAAAGGCAGTACCTGCTCCTATTTATAGCTGGGAAAGTCCCTGCGTGCGACAGTAAATTACCATAACACTTTCATGGTAATTACTCAGATGAGCTCTTCACAAGGGTACTTTGAATTTATGATCAAGACGTAGAGAATTCGATTGGCTGTGTGAGACCGTCAAGAAATATTGATTTTAGATCTGGGACGGAAATTGCAACAAGGAGATCCAAAGACACATTTGAGATAGCCAAAGATGCAATCTAAAACCTAAGCAGGGTAAAATGAGACTGGAAAATTTCGTTCGAAACAAAGGTGGAGAGTACTGAACTGTTATGTAATATCAGTCCTCCTATATGGCAGCGAATGCTCGACAATCACCTCACAGATGAAGAAGAGACTTGAAGCAAGAGAAACAAAGAAAAGAGTACTGAACTGTTATGTAATATCAGTCCTAATATATGGCAGTGAATGCTCGACAATCTCCTCACAGATGAAGAAGAGACTTGAAGCAAGAGAAACAAAGAAAAGAGTACTGAACTGTTATGTAATATCAGTCCTCCTATATGGCAGTGAATGCTCGACAATCACCTCAGAGATGAAGAAGAGACTTGAAGCAAGAGAAACAAAGAAAAGAGTACTGAACTGTTATGTAATATCAGTCCTCATATATGGCAGTGAATGCTGGACAATCTCCTCACAGATGAAGAAGAGACTTGAAGCAAGAGAAACAAAGAAAAGAGTACTGAACTGTTATGTAATATCAGTCCTCCTATATGGCAGTGAATGCTGGACAATCTCCTCAAAGATGAACAAGAGACTTGAAGCAAGAGAAACAAAGAAAAGAGTACTGAACTGTTATGTAATATCAGTCCTCCTATATGGCAGTGAATGCTCGACAATCTCCTCACAGATGAAAAAGAGACTTGAAGCAACAGAAACAAAGAAAATAGTATTGAACTGTTATGTAATATCAGTCCTCCTATATGGCAGTGAATGCTGGACAATCTCCTCACAGATGAAGAAGAGACTTGAAGCAAGAGAAACAAAGAAAAGAGTACTGAACTGTTATGTAATATCAGTCCTCCTATATGGCAGTGAATGCTCCACAATCTCCTCACAGATGAAGAAGAGACTTGAAGCAAGAGAAACAAAGAAAAGAGTACTGAACTGTTATGTAATATCAGTCCTCCTACATGGCAGTGAATGCTGGACAATCTCCTCACAGATGAAGAAGAGACTTGAAGCAATAGAAACAAAGAAAAGAGTACTGAATTATTATATAATATCAGTCCTCCTATATGGCAGTGAATGCTGGACAGTCTCCACACAGATGAAAAAGAGATTTGAAGCAACAGAAACAAGGAAAAGACTACTGAACTGTTATGTAATATCAGTCCTCCTATATGGAAGTGAATGATGGACAGTCTTCTCAAAATGACTCGAAGCAAAAGAGATGTGATTCTCCAGAAGGATGCTGAGGATATGATGGACCACACATGCGATCAACAACGAGGTTTTGGATAGAATGGAAACAAAGAGGAAACTTATGCTCAATATCAGGAAGAGACACCTGAAATTTCTGGGTCACATAATGAGAAATGAGGGCTTGGAAAATTTGATTCTCACAGGACGCATAGAGCGACAGGAGAAAGCAACCCATGACACAATTGATGGGCTTGAGCAAATGAATGGCAGAAGAGCTTTTGGGAGAAATAACAGAATGTCAAAGTTTTTTAAGAACTACAAGGGAGAGGAAGTTGTGGAGAGCCATGATCCCCTACGTTTTGAGGATACAGGGAACATAAAGAACAACGAAAAGGAAAGTTTTTCGAAAGCTAAACACTCCCCCACCTGTTGATTCTCCAGCATTGACACAAGTGCAACTAGGAAATTGATTCTGTCGAATGCAGTTTTTTACCATTTCTAAGTAACAAGGCAACTGTAAGAACAAAGGAATTTACAGTAAACTAGCAGCATGGCCCGGCGTTGCCCGGGCTTGATTAAAAAATTGTACGACTCATACAGCAATCGCTATCACTTGACTTAAAATATTTTTGCCCTTCCTTGCCTTTAAAGGAGTGTCCTTTCCCGTGCTGATGTTGCTACATGCCTTACTTCTTGCCTATCTCTCACTGCGAATGTTTTCGAAGCTCCATACTAAACATTAAATCTGTTACGAAAAAAGAACTAAACAAAATGAACACAAGACGATCAGCTTTAAAAAAGGACTCGTAACTGGAAAAATCGAATGAAAAAAGAATGTTAACAACAAATACTTTTTCACATCCAACCCAGTTCTGCAGAATCAGAATCAACGTTGAGTTTAAGCAAGCGAATGAGCCAATTGGAGTAAAGTGCCATGCAGATTTAAATTTTTCCCACTTGGGACGAATGCAGCTATCGATTTTTTTTAATGCTAGTTAACATTCGTGTCAGTCAGCTGTCGGCTCTCACGCTGGCCAATACAATCTTCCTGCCTGTTCATGGCAGCCAACTATAGGCTCTCACTCTGGCCAGTAGAAAATGGCCACAAACTACAAAAAAACTACTATTAATGAGAAAGGACAATAAAAGAACTAGAATTAAGAAGAGCGAAGATAACGATTGACATTGCATTTAAATTATTGAAGATCAAAGTTGGCTTGGAAACAAGAAGCCGGAACAGATTTCCACAAGCAAGAAGTGCGATAGAAGAAACTGTTAGCATAGAACTTACGGTTACGTCTCTCCATTTCATCTGTAAAAGGATGAGACCGAGCGGCCAATCTAGTACCGCGTTCATCTGAACAATCACCACGAAAATATTTCTAGAAAAGGCACAGCGAAGCCACGTTACGGCGGGGGGAAAAGGACTGAAGCCGGGTAGCCAGGTCAAGACCAATAACTTTGCAGATTCTTCTTTAGATTTTTATCAAGAATCTCTAAATGCATAACGGGATTACCAGACCCGATCTGGCAGCAGCAGTATTCAAGTCAAGGATGAACGGTAGCCTTATAAATAGGAAAGATAAATTCTGGCGGAAAACACTGAAAACATTGAAGGATAACATCAGCTATGCTGATCAAAGGCAAAAAGGGAGTTCCATCAGACAGCAGTTTCGTTTTGGAGGCATTAAAATTGACAAGCCCCTACTTGCCCCGTTTAACAACAGATTTTGTACCAGACCAGATGGGGCAGCAATATTCAAAGCAAGGATGTAGGGTTGACTTATAAATATCTATGGTAGATTCTGGAGATTAAGACTTTCTTAGCTGCAAGACTTAGCAATTGATTCAATAGACTCTTTCCATTTCATGTCATTTGAAATCGTTAGTCTGAGAATGCGCAATGGGTCACACTATAGTTAAATTACAACAGCTATGCTGATCAAAAGCAAATAGGGGGTTTTATCAGACAGCATTTTCTTTTGGGGGGCGTTAAAATTAACATGCACCTACTTGTCCCGTTTAGCAATAGATTTTGCACCAGACCAGATGTAGCAGCAATATTCAAAACAAGAACGAAGGGTAGACTTATAAATATATAAGGTAAATTCTGGAGAGTAAGATTGTCTAGCGCAACACAGGGAACCAACTTTTTAGCCGCAGAACTTAGCAATTGATTCAATAGACTCTTTCCATTTCATGTTAGGTGGAAAATTCATGCCGAAAAGGTGCAATGAGACACTCTCTCGGAGAATTACACCAGCTTTTTCTGATCGAAGGTAAAAAGCGTGCTCTATTAGACGAATCAAGCGAGCAGTTTCGTTTCGGAGGCGTTAAAGTTAACAAGCCTTTCCTTGCCCCGTTTAACAACAGATTTTGCACCAGACCAGATGTGGCGGCAATATTCAAAGCAAGAAAGAATGGTATACTTATAAATATATAAGGTAGAGCAAGATTGTCTAGCGCAACACAGGAAACCAACTTTCTTAGCTGCAAGACTTAGCAACTGATTCTAAAGACTCTTTCCATTTCATGTCAGTTGAAATCGTTAGTCTTAGAAGGGGCAATAGGTCACACTATAGTTAAATTACAACAGCTATGCTGATCAAAGGCAAAAAGGGGGTTCTATCAAACAGCATTTTATTTTGGAGTCGTTAAAATTAAACAAGACCCAACTTGTCTCGTTTAGCAATAGATTTTGCACCAGACCAGATGTAGCAGCAATATTCAAAGCATGGACGAAAGGTAGACTTATAAATATATAAGGTAAATTCTGGAGAGGAAGATTGTGTAGCGCAACACAGGGAACTAACTTTCTTAGCTGCAGAACTTAGCAATTGATTCAATAGACTCTTTCCATTTCATGTTAGGTGAAATCGTTAGTCCGAGACAGCGCAATGAATCACTCTCCTGAAGTGTTTACAATTTCCTGAAGCTTCATCTTAAAGGACGATTTGGTTTTAAATTTATTTATTTTTATTTTATATTTTATTTTATTTTATATTTTATTTTATTTTATTTTATATTTTATATTTTATTTTATATTTCATTTTATATTTTACCTTATTTTATATTTTATTTTATTTTATTTTATATTTTATTTTATTTTATAATTTATTTTATATTTTATTTTATTTTATATTTTATTTTATATTTTATTTTATATTTTTACCTTTATTTTATATCTTATTTTATTTTATTTTATATTTTATTTTATATTTTATTTTATTTTATATTTTATTTTATATTTTATTTTATTTTATATTTTATTTTATTTTATATTTTATTTTATTTTATTTTGTTATGTTGGCCGTTCCTTTAATAAACCACAGATTATCTGAATATTAACGCTGTCAAATCTGAAAAATCCGACATTTTCGATAGAATGGTTTTTATCGCTTGCTATCTGTGATGTGCGGCTGTGGTTTTCCGTTTCGATTGAAATAACTCAACAATTTATTTTTGGTTAAAAATTAAATAACACCGAATAAAGATGTCCAACCATTTTTTTTTTTAACATTACTATTATCTTTAGCCATATTATTCGGACGTAAATGTTCATAGGGAGATAAGGGCGCCCTTATAAGTGATTCAATTCGGAAATAAACCCTCTTTTGGCTTCAGAAAAAAAAATAAAGAAAAAAAGGTTAGGGTACAAGAAAAAAAAATTAAATGGTAAAAATGAAAAGCGAGATTTTTTCGCAAGCGATAATGTCACTGGACAAAAGAAATACGAAGGAAAATGGTCTGAATCACGCTCTCGTGTTCTTTACGAAATGTGTCATGTGACAGGAAGTACCCTGCGGGTTTAAGATTTGCAGGAAGTCGGAAAACAGCTGACGCAAGCGCAGACCGATGGTGTACATAAAAAATCTTGAGGCTATTGTGATTTTGAGAAAAGACTAACTTTTCACTGAGGTATTTGATGATGATAATAATAATAATAATAATAATAATAATAATAATAATAATATTTCCATCCCATTTTAAAAATTTTCTTCTTATTGTTATTATATTTCTTCTTTTTCTTCTTCTTTTTCTTATTTTCTATTTTTCTAAACCAGTTTCTTTTTCATTTTTTCACTTTTTCTTTCTTTTTTCTTCTTAACTTTTTCATTTTTAACCAGTTTATGCCTCTTCTTAAAATTTTATTTCCTTTCTCGTTTTACCTACCTTCTTCTTCTTCTTCTTGATCGTCGTCTTCTTCTTTTTCTTCTTAACTTTCCTTTTTTTCTACCAGTTTCTTCTTCTTAAAATTTCCTTCCCACCTTCGTCTTAAGCACTTTCTTCTTCTTCTTCTTCTTCTTCTTCTTCTTCTTCTTCTTCTTCTTCTTCCACCTCCTCCTCATCATCTTCTTCTTCTTTCTTCTTCCCTTCTTCTTCCTCCTCCTCCTCCTCTTCATCATCATCATCTTCTTCTTCTTCTTTCTTCTTCTTGTTCGTCGTCTTCTTTTTCTTCTTAACTTTCCTTTTTTTAACCAGTTTCTTCTTCTTAAAATTTTCTTCCCACCTTCGTCTTAAGCACTTTCTTTTTCTTCTTCTTTTTCTACTTCTTTTTCTTCTTCCTCCTCCTCCTCCTCCTCCTCCTCATCATCATCATCATCATCTTCTTCTTTCTTCTTCTTCTTCTTCTTCTTAACTTTCCTTTTTTAACCAGTTTCTTCTTAAAAATTTTCTTACCACCTTCGTCTTAAGCACTTTCTTCTTTTTCTTCTTCTTCTTCTTCTTCTTCTTCTTCTTCTTCTTCTTCTTCCACCTCCTCCTCATCATCTTCTTCTTCTTTCTTCTTCTTCTTCTTCTTCCTCCTCCTTCTCCTCTTCATCATCATCATCTTCTTTCTTCTTCTTGTTCGTCGTCTTCTTTTTCTTCTTAACTTTCCTTTTTTTAACCAGCTTCTTCTTCTTAAAATTTTCTTCCCATCTTCGTCTTAAGCACTCCTTCTTCTTCTTTTTCTTCTTCTTTTTCTTCTTCCTCCTTCTCCTCATCATCAGCATCATCATCTTCTTTCTTCTTCTTCTTCTTCTTCTTCTTTTCAACTTGCCCTTTTTTCAAACCAGTTCCTTCTTTGTAAATTTTTCTTTCCTTCTTCTTCTTCTTTTTCAAACCTCCTCCTCCTCCACCTCCTCCTCTTCTTCATCATCATCTTCTTCTTCTTTGTCTTCTTAACTGTCGCTTTTTTTAACCAGTTTCTGCCTCTTCTTAAATTTTTCTTTCCTTCTTCTTCTTCTTCTTCTTCTTCTTCTTCTTCTTTTTCCTCCTCCACCTCATCCTCTTCTTCATCTTCTTCTTCTTCTTTGTCTTCTTAACTGTTGCTTTTTTTAACCAGTTTCTGCCTCTTCTTAAATTTTTCTTTCCTTCTTCTTCTTCTTCTTTTTCTTCTCCTTTTTCTTCTTCTTCTTATCTTTCCATTTTTTTTTAAACAAGTTTCTTCTTCGTAAAATGTTCTTTCCTTCTTCGTCTTAACCACTTTCTTCGTCGTTTTCGTCGTCTTTTTCTTCTTAAGTTTCCGTTTTTTAAGACAAATTTTTCCTCTTAAAATTTTGTTTCCTCCTTCGTCTTAAACACTTACTTCTTCTTCTTCTTCTTCTTCTTCTTCTTCTTCTTCTTCTTCTTCTTCTTTTCAACTTGCCTATTTTTTTAAACCAGTTTCTTCTTCGTAAAAATTTTCTTTCCTTCTTCGTTTTAACCACTTTCATCGTCGTCTTCTTCTTCTTCTTCACTTTTCCTAACTGTTGCAATAGTTAAATGTAAACACCACTTCTACTCCAACGTTTTCTTTTCTCTCACTTCCCGACTGTGAAACTCCCTTCCTCTTATTTGCTTCCCTGACAACTACAATCTCCAAAAATGTAAATGCAGTGTCAACTGCCATCTTCTGTTCACTTGAACCCCGTTCACCTTTTATCCTTTCCTCAATCCTCATCTATATTCTGTCTTTTCCTTTGCTTTCATTCTCTGTAACCCCCATGCGTACTGGTGGCCCTACACCCTTGCGTGGGGTAAAACGCTTAAAAAAATCCGCTCGCACTTCTTCTGCGAATACCCGTGACTCTGTCGCCATCTAATTCTATTGTGCATTGTATTCGGCTGGTCAAAGAGATTGCATTTTATGTAGTTAGCTTGGATGTGATGGCAGTGTAATGCATGCAGAATAAGAAGAGATGGACTATTAGCCTCGTGAAAAGAAAGAATACAGCTCCCAGTAATAGACAAAAAAGTAGGGTAAACCGTCAAGAAATGTTAATTCTATGGCAGCGTAGCTTTGAGTGCCCGGATATAGCGATCATAAATTAAATTCACGATCACGCGACCCATAACCCATTAGCATCGTAGGCACAACTACACGTATAGCGGCCGAAGAGATCGCCTGGTGGAAGCCAACCCTCTCGGAGCTGTTTTGAATTCAGAGTTGTTATTCTCCTAGACTAGTTGCCATCCAAGGCTATAGGACCCAGTCTGTCTTGCTATTTACCCATAACACGGGGAGAAGTGCCTCAGGTTTTGAATTCAGAGTTTTCCTTCTTGCCACCCATAGATTTAGGTCCCACTCTAAGCTGGGAGTATAACGACAGACTATATTCGGCAGCAAGGCCTCTGATAGCGTTACTGGAGGTTTTGAGAAACATAAAACCTCATATTAATTACTGTTGTTCTCAGGTCCACCCTGACCCTGGTTGGTAGCACCTTTTATGGTCTAGTCCTGGGTATGACGATAAACTACAACCGGCAGCAAGGCCTTCGATCGGGAAGTTTTGAGAAGCCTGGAACCACCTCTTAATTGCTACCCGATCAATTTGAAATTAAATATTTTTGATGTTTCTATCCAAAAAGTGGAAAAAAAGGAAACATTGTCTATAGATTCTACCCAAAGAATTTGGAATAAAGAAACATTTTTCATGTTTCTATCCAACAAATTTAAAATAAGGAAACATTGTCCATAGTTTTCACCCAGGCATTTTGGGCACTTCGACGTGGGGTAATGGTTAGAAAGCTTGCTTCGCTAGATCTATTACGACTGAAAAGTGAGTTCGATTTCCACTGGGTGCTCCACGCTTTCGACCTTGTGCCACATCTAAGCTATGCTTAGAAATTCATTTGGGCACGTTTGGGCAAGATTGTCTTGCTAGAACTGAGTAGTGAGTTCGATCCTCACTGGGTGCCCCCTACTTTCGGCCTTATGCCACATCTAAGCTACGCTTGGAAAATCACTACCCAAACAATAAAAAAATTAAAAAAATTGTGTTTCTATTCAACCAATTTGAAATAAGGAAACATTATCCATAGCTTCTACTCAAACAATTTGAAATACGGAAACATTTTTCATGTTTCTCTCCAAACAAAAATTAGGAAACATTGTCCATAGATTTTACCTAAACAATTTAAAATAAGGTTACATTGTTTATGTTTCTATCGAAACAAATTGAAATACAGAAACATTGTTTCTTGTTCGATTCAAACAATTTGAGATAAGGAATCGTTATCCAATGTTTCTACGCAAATAATTTAAAATAAGGAAACATGGTTCATTTTTCTACCCATTCAATTTGAAATGTCATTTTCTCGTTCCAACCAATTTAAAATAATACAAGATTTTTCAAATAATAATGAGACATTGCCCTTTTTTCGACTCAGACATTTTTAACTATTAACCTTATCCTTCGTTTCACCCGAAGCAAGGCAATAAAGCCACTAAGTCGCAAGGGTTTATTGAATGTTAGAGTATATGAGAAAAGTAAAAAGTACAGTAATTAAGAATACAGAAGATAACGATTGACATTGCTTTAAATTTTTGAAGATCAAAATTGACTGGGAAGCAAGAAACCGGAAGTTAGTTCTACAAGCAAGAAACCGGAAGTTAGTTCCACAAGCAAGAAGTGCGAGAGAAGAAACTGTTAGCATAGAACTTACGGTTACAGCTAGCCTTTTTAATTGTAAAATTATGAGGATTTGTCGCCAACTTATATTGAAATACAGTATTTACATTAGTCGGACTATTGTCCTCATCTTTGTCGCCATATCTGTCACAACGTTTCGGCCGTTGTACGCTCCGGCCTTCTTCAGGTGGTTGGAATTTCGAACTGAACCCTTTATTTCCTCAAGAACACATGTCACAATGGATAAAGACGTTGGTTAAATCCAGTGACAGACCCATAGAAGGTGAGTTCAATACCCGGTTAAGGCAGTGGAGAACTTTCAGAGGGAAAATTAGCAGGAGATAACTGATAACTGACATCCATCAAACATGGCACGTGGAACTAGAACAGTCTACCCCAGTGATCGAAATAAAGTGTTCAGTTCGAAATTCCAACCAACTGAAGAAGGCCGGAGCGTACAACGGCCGAAATGTTGTGACAAATATGGCGACAAAGATGAAGACAATAGTCCGACTAATGTAAATACTGTACATAATACCTCATCTCAGAAATATAGACAGATTTATATTGAAATAAAGAAATATTATTCATTGTTGTAAAGTTTAGAAAATAACCTTATGCAGTTATGGGATGACTCTTCGGGTATTTAGAGGCGAGAATGTATGAACCTGCAGTTGAGAAACCCGGATATTTTGACGGTTCAGTTAAAATCGGCTGCCATTTAAAAATTACAAGGACTGTGAATAAAAAGTGGAAAAGAGAGTGTCAAATTCGACTACTTATACAATCCAGTTTCACCTTCAGGCTCCATTTTTTTTTTTTTTGGTGGATATAAATTATCATGTTCGGCCTTGCAAAAATAATCTTTAGGAAAAAAATTATGTGGGTGTATAGAGAGGGAGACGGGATGTGGAAGAAAGTGAAGGAAGGTAAGACAGGAGGAAACAAGAGTGTTAGAGGGGAAAGAAGGAAAGAAAACAACTTCGGTGTTCACCTCTATTTTCACGACGTAGAAAAAGAAGATGGCATCTGACGAAAACCCAAGCTATTCAGGTTGAAAATTCGCGTTCTCTTTGGTTTGCTTCTGTTTAGATTACGCAATGCATGTGCGCATGCGCGCGCCCGAATCTGTGTGTGTGTGTGTGTGTGTGTGTGTGTGTGTGTGCGCGCGCGTGCGCAGAAGGCTAGAAAAATGGACCTGCCAGTGCGATGGGGTTATAGGCATCGGGGAACCATATCAATCCATCTTCAATTCGGCCCGTGCGTCTGTCTGTCAGTTTGCGCGTTGATGTGTCCTTCTGTCAGTCAGTCTACGAAACATTACGTGCGGACTGACGGGGGTGCGGGCCCCCGGACTTGACACGGTTCCCATAAATCTGGAAATAAATTGTTCACGTGTGGGAGAACTTCGGTACGCTACAAGCAACGAGACGAAAAGCGAGATTCCTGCCATTCACCGTCACCATCACCAACAGCGCGTTCTCTCATTCCCGCCACTTTTGCCGCCATTTGTTTGCCCCAGAGTGGGCGCCATCTTGAAGGCGGTCGACTCATCCTTTATTCGATCCTTTGTCCCTTTTCTCTTGCCACTGCTACGCATTTTCAGGCGGATATCTATTCACGGTTCTCCTCGTCTTCACATTGTTTTTTTTTTTCTTGTTTTCTTCATGAACTTCGAGGTGGAGTTCGTTCTTATTTTTATATATTTCTTATTATTTTCACATTTTCTCCATTTTTCTTCTTTTTAATTTTTTTTCTCTATCGTTTGTACACTTTCCACTTCCTTTTATCATTTCTTTCCTTTTTCCTTCCTTTCTTTTCTTCCTTCTTTCGACCCTGTCCTTCCTCCCTCCTTTCTTCCTTTTTTCTTTCCTCCCTACTTACCTCCCTCTATTTCCTTCTTTCTTTATTTCTTTCTTTTTTTCTAACCTTTCTTGCTTCCTTTCTTCATTTTTTCCTTCCATCTTTCATTGCTTCTTTCTTTCTTTCTTTCTTTCTTTCTGTCTTTCCTTCCTCCTTTCTTTCTTTTTTCTTCCTTCTTTCTTTCCTTCCTTCCTACCTCCTCCTATTTCCTTCTTTCTTTCCTTCCTTCTTTATTTCTTTCTTTTTTCTATTCTTCCTTCCTTCCTACTTCCTTCTTTCTTTCTTTCTTTCTTTCTTTCTTTCTTTCTTTCTTTCTTTCTTTCCGTCCTTCTTTCCTTCCTTCGTTTTAGTTCTTCGAATTATTTTATGCTTCTCGTTTCTTTTCCGTATTTTTTCTTCGTATTATGTTGGTGCAAAAATAATGACGTAATAATGTCGTTTTTTGGCCTCAAAAAATACGTCAAAAAACGACATTATTACGTCATTATTTTTGCACCAACCTAATACTTACTTTTCCTTCCTTTGCTTTCGACCCCATCTCCGTTTTCTTTTATTACATACACTTCTTCTTCTTCTTCTTCTTCTTCTTCTTCTTCTTCTTCTTCTTCTTCTTCTTCCTTCTTCTCTTCCTACTTCTCCGTCTTCTTCTCTTCCTTCTTCTTCTTCTCTTTCTTCTTCTTCTTTTCCTTCTCCTTCTACGTCTTCTTTTCTTCCTTCTTCTTCTTTTCCTTCTCCGTCTTCTTCTCTTCCTTCTTCTCCGTCTTCTTCTCCGTTTTCTTCTCTTCCTTCTTCTTCTTTTCCTTCTCCTTCTCCGTCTTCTTCTTCTTCTCCGTCTTCTTTTCTTTCTTCTTCTTCTTTTCCTTCTCCGTCTGCTTTTTCTTCTTCTTCTCCGTCTTCTTTTCTTCCTTCTTCTTCTTTTCCTTCTCCTTCTCCGTCTTTTTCTTCTCTTCCTCCTTCTTCTTCTTCTTCTTCTTCTTCTTCTTCTTGTTTTCTTCCTTCTTCTTTTTCTTCTTCTTCTTCTTGTTTTCTTCCTTCTTCTTTTTCTTCTTCTTCTTCTTCTTCTTCTTGTTTTCTTCCTTCTTCTTTTCCTTCTGCGTCTTCTTCTTCTTCTTCTTCTTCTTCTTCTCTTCCTTCTTCTTCTTCTTCTTTTCCTTCTTCTTCTCCGTCTTCTTTTCTTCCTTCTTCTTCTTTTCCTTCTCCTTCTCCGTCTTCTTCTCTTCCTTCTTCTCCGTTTTCTTCTCTTCCTTCTTCTTCTTTTCCTTCTCCTTCTCCGTCTTCTTCTTCTCCATCTTCTCTTTTCTTTCTTCTTCTTCTTTTCCTTCTCCGTCTGCTTTTTCTTCTTCTTCTCCGTCTTCTTTTCTTCCTTCTTCTTCTTTTCCTTCTCCTTCTCCGTCTTTTTCTTCTCTTCCTTCTTCTTCTTCTTCTTCTTCTTCTTCTTGTTTTCTTCCTTCTTCTTTTTCTTCTTCTTCTTCTTCTTCTTCTTCTTGTTTTCTTCCTTCTTCTTTTTCTTCTTCTTCTTCTTCTTCTTCTTGTTTTCTTCCTTCTTCTCTTCCTTCTGCGTCTTCTTCTTCTTCTTCTTCTTCTTCTTCTCTTCCTTCTTCTTCTTCTTCTTCTCCTTCTTCTTCTCCGTCTTCTTTTCTTCCCATCTTTCTTCTTTTTCCTTCTCCTTCTCCGTCTTCTTCTCTTCCTTCTTCTCCGTCTTCTTCTCTTCCTTCTTCTCCGTTTTCTTCTCTTCCTTCTTCTTCTTTTCCTTCTCCTTCTCCGTCTTCTTCTTCTTCTCCGTCTTCTTTTCTTTCTTCTTCTTCTTTTCCTTCTCCGTCTGCTTTTTCTTCTTCTTCTCCGTCTTCTTTTCTTCCTTCTTCTTCTTTTCCTTCTCCTTCTCCGTCTTTTTCTTCTCTTCCTTCTTCTTTTTCTTCTTCTTCTTCTTCTTGTTTTCTTCCTTCTTCTTTTTCTTCTTCTTCTTCTTCTATTTTTGCTCCTGTTTCGTAATTCTTTTTTCTGCTTTTTCTCTTTCTTCTTCTGCTTCTACTTCCTCTTCTTTTCTGCTTCTTCATTTTCTTCTTCTAACGCTTTTTCCCGTTTACTTCAGCTTCTTCTTTTTCTTTCTCTTTTTCTTTTTCTTCCAGTCTTTCTTCATGCTATGATTTTTCTTCTTCCTTGTTTTCTTGTGTTGCTTTTTCTTTTTCTGCTTCCTCTTGTTTCTTCTTCTTCTTCTTCTTCTTCTTCTTCTTCTTCATTTTCTTCTGATTATTATCAGTAGCATATTTTAGTCGTCTAGTTCTTGATCTTCTTTTTCGTCACTGCCATATCCCTTTGGCTCACGGAATCACGTATGATTTCCGAAGTTAAGCAACGTCAAACCTGGTCAGTATCTTAATATGTGACCGCCTGAAATTACCAGATGTTGTAAGCTTGGATGTGCGGTTGGTGGAATGAATAATGCGTAGGAATTGAAACTCGGAGAGTCGAGTTCCTATGTTTTTTCCAGTTTTTCCTTTTCTTTTCTTCTTTTTTTCTTCTTCTTTCTTGTCTTCTTTTTCTTCTTATTCCTTCTTCAACTTAGACCTCCTTTTAATACATATTTCTTTCTTCCTCCTTTTTCTTAAATTACAGCAAGTTCATACAGTGAACATCTACCATGAGTGGCTCTTTGGCCTGTTATTGGTTGCACTATTTTAAAAAATTAATGTTTCAGGAGATCCTCTTTTTCCAGCGTCCAGATTTATTCAAATCTTTCGCATTTCTTCTTCTTCTCCTCTCTTCTTTTTGCTTTCTTTCTTTTTTCTTCTTTTTCTTCTTTTCTTTTTTCTTCTTCTTCTTTTCCTTCTTTTTCTTCATTTTTTTCTTCTTCTTTCTCTTCTTCTATTGTCCATCCTTCTTTTTCCATCGTATTTTCTCTTTACTTCTTCTTCTTCTTCGCCATTTCTTCCACTTCTTTTTCTTTGTCATCCTTTTTTCTATTATTCCTTCTTTCTTTTTCCATCCAATTTTCTCTTTTTATCTTCTTCTTTTACTTCGTCTTCTTTAGTTTTTCTATTTTCTTTTTCTTCTTTTTCTTCTTTTTCCTCTTCTTCTTCGTATCTTCTTTTCTTCTTCTACTTCTCAATTGATTCAGGTTCTTAAGATTATTTTTAATCTTCTTCATCCTTCTTTTCCTTATTCTATGTCCATTAAAATATTTTATTCTTCATTATTTTACCGCTCTAACAATCTACATTGAGTGGCACTTTGGCCTTAATATTGGGGAAACTATAGTATAGAATTATTTTTCTCAAGAGATCTTTTTTCGAGCTGACAAATTTATTACTTATTTCCTTCCTCATTTCTTTCCATCTTGCTTTTCATTTTTTTAATACTAGCTCTTTATGTAACCTTTGATTTACGAGGTAGGATTTCTTTCATTCCCTCTAATGATTACATATATAGGGATATTGCAAATACTAAAAGCATATATAGAAATTCATTGGAGATGATTTTAATATTAGCTCTTTATGTAATCCCTTGATATGCGAGGTCGGATTTCTTTCATTCCCTCTAATGATTACATATATAGGGACATTGCAGATACTAAAAGTATCTATAGAAATTCATTGGAGATGATTCTAATATGATATATATATATATACATATTATGATTTTATATATATATTTATATATATATTATGATTTTATATATATATATATATATATATTATGATTTTATCTATATATATATATATATATATATATACACATATATATATATTATGATTTTTATAAATATATATATACATATTATGATTTGATATATATATATATACATATATATGATTTTATCCATATATATATATACATATTATGATTTTAATATATATATATACATATGATTATATATATATATATATATATATATATATATATATATATATATATATATATATATATTATATATATATATATATATATGTATATATATATATATATAAGTAATGAAAAGTTTAGTAATCCGTATGGATAATTCCAAGGGAATGTAATCCAGAGAGCTCAATGTCAAATCAGACAATTATTATTTCAATGTAAAACAGAAACCAGATAAACTTAAGGGTCCATTAGTTATAATTTATTTCCCCAGGAATATAATTTTCACCTGGTTCATCAGACCAGGCTTCCATGGGTGAAAAAATGTTTTAAATTTACACAGTTTTACACACATTTGTGGGGTAGTTTTAAGTTGATGTAAGGTGATATATATATATATATATATATATATATATATATATATATGTGTGTGTGTGTGTGTGTGTGTGTGTGTGTGTGTGTGTGTGTGTATATATATATATATATATATATTTATAAGAGAGAGAGAGAGAGAGAGAGAGAGGGAGAGATAATGTGAAAGCCTATTGATATAAGCAAAATATACAATTAATAATATGTTAAGGAGATCCAGGCTTTTTTTTTTTTCAATAGAGTGTTCAATATATATTTCACTGTTCTTCGCTGTTCAGGATCCAGATAAGTAGAACGAAGTATTTCAAAACTTTGCGCCGATATACACACATACATATATACATATATACATATATATATATATATATATATATATGTGTGTGTGTGTGTGTGTGTGTATAAAGGGAAGAGGTTATAGAAGTTCCAACGAGAGAAAAGTGTTTATATTAAAATGAAGAGAGAAGAAACTGCAAATGTTTTTTGTTTGTAATTGGAGTTTTCTAACACTTTCTCAGACCAATCTTAATTGTTTTATTAGTTCTTCACGCAGAACATTTTCACTGCCAGTTCAAGGAAGACATTTAGGTCACTAACACATAAAAAACCGAATGTTTAACATCGAGAATATTATTCTGTCTATAATGTTCATGGATTTTGAAGACCATATCTTTTCTATAAGATAAAAATACCAGACCAAATATAAATTTATTCTTGGATCCACAGGCTATGAAGACCTTAAATTTTAAAGAGACTCTCTTCTCTCTAACATACAAATAACGTTCCAAAGCCAAATTAAATTCAGTGGATTATTGTCTCTATACAGACTGTGTAATGTCCTTAGATTTTGAAGAATTTATCTTCTCTAAAAGACAGAAATATCAAGCCAAATGCAAAGGTAAGTAGGTTATTTTGTGATTCTTCATACAGGCTGTCTATAAAGTCTTTAGATTTTGAAGACCTTATCTCCTTTATAAGATGGAAATATCGGACCAAATGCAAATGAAGGAAATTTATTATTGTATCTCTATACAGACTGTCTATAAAGTCCTTAGATTTTGAAGACCTTCTCTCCCCTATGTGATAGAAATATCGGACCAAATACAAATGAAAGGAAATTTATTATTGCATCTCTTTATAAAGACTGTCTATAAAGTCCATAGATTTTGAAGACCTTCTCTCCCCTATGTGATAGAAATATCGGACCAAATATAAATGAAAGGAAATTTATTATTGCATCTCTTTATACAGACTGTCTATAAAGTCTTTAGATTTTGAAGACCTTCTCTCCCCTATGTGATAGAAATATCGGACCAAATATAAATGAAAGGAAATTTATTATTGTATCTCTTTATACAGACTGTCTATAAAGTCCTTAGATTTTGAAGACCTTCTCTCCCCTATGTGATAGAAATATCGGACCAAATACAAATGAAAGGAAATTTATTATTGTATCTCTTTATACAGACTGTCTATAAAGTCCTTAGATTTTGAAGACCTTCTCTCCCCTATGTGATAGAAATATCGGACCAAATACAAATGAAAGGAAATTTATTATTGTATCTCTTTATACAGACTGTCTATAAAGTCCATAGATTTTGAAGACTTTCTCTCCTCTATGTGATAGAAATATCGGACCAAATATAAATGAAAGGAAATTTATTATTGTATCTCTTTATACAGACTGTCTATAAAGTCCTTAGATTCTGAAGACCTTCTCTTCTCTATAAGATGGAAATATCGGACCAAATGCAAACGAAAGCATCGTTGATATATTTCTGTTTTTAAGTTCAAAATCCGATTCACTCCAAGAATATCAGATCAAATATAAATGAAAGCTAATTTATTCCAGTGTCTCTTTATACAGGCTGTCTATAAAGTCCTTAGATTTTGAAGACATTCTCTTCTCTATCATATATCTGTGACGTTCCAAAGCCAAATGGTCAGGGATTATTCTCTGTATTTACAGCGCCTGTAATGACTTAGATTTCCTGGTCTCTCTTCTCTAAAGACAGAAATATCGTTCCAAATGCAAAGTTAGATGATTACCAGCCTTCTGTTTTTTGGAACCCGCTTTAATACCTGGTTACTATAATGTCCTTAGATTTCTCCGGTCTGTCTACCCACGTTGTGATTAGATCTTAACAGACAGGACCAAAAAAATGATTGAAAGCCGTATTTATTATTGAGTCCGACAGGGGTGGCTAAAAACAAGTCCTTAGATTTTGAAGACTCACGAGACAAAAATTATCTGAACAAAAAATAGAAACAAATTTTTTATCTAATTTCGTTATAAAAACTGTTCTTAACATTTTCTATAAGACCCGCTTTGTGACCAAATACAAATTTATTCTTACAACTACAGGCTTTCAAGAACTTTAGGAAGTTTAAAGAGTTTCTAGTTCTCACTGGGGCTAATCTCTATCAGTCGTTCACAGCTGATTCTTCTCTTCGGCTTGAGTTGGACGTATTTCTTCACTTCGATCTGGTTTGGTCGAATTTCTGTTCTCATGGCTTGGGACTTGATTTCAAAATCTTCTTCTTCCGTCCTGCAACTCTTTTCTGTCGACTGAGGTGGAACTGATTTACAGACTTGTTTGGCCTGAACTTTATTCCTGTCTACGTGGACCAACTCGCTGTCGTCCCTACAAAGCGGTTGAACTCAACTCTCTGTCGTCTGTATCATCTCTTCTCTCAGCCGTCCCAGAAGCAGTACTCAATTTCTGTCGACTGGGGTCCACTTTTATTGAAAAAACCAGGGGTGGGTTTGTCACGTCACATACAAATAATTCCAATAGTCGCAAATAAAATCTGATTTCCCATTATCGCTTTCTTTTTCATAGAGACTTCCTGTAATGCCCTGGGATTTTTGAAGATCTCTCCGGTCTCTCGTATAAAGGTAGAAATTTTCGACCAATGGTTCTTGATCGAAATTCTTTTATTATTGAATCATTTCACGTGACCGTTTTCGGCTAATGAGATTCTGGTTGGGCGTCTCCTCTACATATGTGACGTCTCCAAAATACGTGATGAAATCCCGTCCTTGTTCTGGGAAGGATTAGCTTGCTAAAAAACAAAAAATCCTTAATTTGGTCTTTTCGCAAGACACGAAAAATCGATAATCTTGGCTTTTTTTATTCCTGGGTTCTGTCAAAACAGCCGCCGCTAATTAGATATGACTTTTGAAGAATTCTTTCCGCCTTCTTGGCGTCCTCTATCAAACAAAAGCAATTGTCTTTTTCACCTCTTTGTATTTGTCTCTTTTAGACATGATAGTCAAAAATCTTAATTCTGAATTTTGAATGTCTTCTCTTCATCATCGTGGGAAATCTGAAAGCTTTAACAGGTCAGAATCTGTATACAGGCTGCGGTCACCCCTCATCCCAAAAAGACACCTTTCTCCGATTAAAATTTCAGACCTATTGTTCAAAAAAGGCCCATTTCTCCAAGTTTATAATGAGTCTTCTACGCAAAAGTCGGTCATATTTTGAAGAATTTCATTTTTATCAATCGCCTATATGTTTAAATACATTTTTTATCAATCCTTTTCTTTCTCACTCTAAATGTCCTTTCATTTTAAATAACAATTCCATTGTCTTCCGAAAATACCGGACGAAATGCAAATGCCTCAAATTTATTCTACACCTGTTTTTTCGCTAATATCTGGCCTTTTGCATTTATCGACCTCTCTCTTTTTTAAGATGGAAATCTCTTTCTCTGTTCAATGCTTTTTCTTCCTGTATTTCCTTTTCTTTTAGGATCGTATAAAGTACAATTTAGTGAATTATTTTCTTCTCAATTATTCTTCGTCTAAAAAAACCAAAATGGTTAATAAACCGAGTAAAAAAAAATTAAATCAGATTTCTATAAATTTCTTTTTTTTCTAATAATGCAAGGTGCCATATATCGGACTAAATGCAAATGAAATCAAATTTATTATTGAATCATTTTATACAGACTCTAAAGTCCTTAGATTTTGAAGACATTCTCTTCTCTATCAGATATAAATACCGGACCAAATGCAAATGAAATCAAATTTATTCTAGACTCTCTTTATACAGGATATCTATAAAGTCTTAGATTTTGAAGGCCGTATCTTCTCTACAAGATAGAAATATTAGACCAAAATGCAAATGAAAGCAAATTTGTCTCTACACAGACTGTCTATAAAGTCCTTTAATTTTGAAGACCTTTTCCTTCCCTGAAAGACACAAATATCAAACCAAATGCAAATGTAATGAAGCTTATTTTGTGTCTCTTTATACAGGCTGTCTATAAAATCATTACAGGTCGCAGAAAATTTCTTCAAGAGAAAGAGCAATATCATAGCAACTATAAGCAAAAGCAAGTCTATCATTAAAAGAGCATATACTGGTAGAAAACATTTCCTTCAAACCGATTTAACATCTTTTGTAAATGCAAAGATTAATACGTTTTGTTTCTAATGTTTTAACAAAACACATTCTCCTCTCATTGTGGCAATTGTTATGTCAAAGATTTCTTTTTTTTTTTCTTTTTTCGACTTGTAAAGGAAATATTCCAGCTCATAGGCATCGTAGCATTTTGTAAGATATTTACATCTTGGAGAACATACTCGGTGAATATATATATATATGCATGTATTATCAGAAGCGGAGAAAAAAGTAGAAATAGATATACAAATACTGATCGAGAGACGATCATGACAATATCTATCTCTTTATCTAGCTATCTAAATATGTTCATATCTATCTATCTATATCTATCTATCGATCTAAGTGTGTTCATATCTATCTTTCTGCCTATCTATCTATCTATCTATCTATTTATGTTCATATCTATCTTTTTAATCTGTAGCATAATAATACATATATATTTGTTCCTCAGCGTTTTTCTTTTGGAGAAGTAACTCCGAAGAATCTAAAATGATCACAGATGCTCCCATATACTTATATATATATATATATATATATATATATATATATATATGCATGTATGCTTCTATGTGTGTGCGTGAGAGAAAGAGAGAGAGAGGGAGAAAGGAGAATGAAAAATGAAAAGATGACCATGCCAATCTCTCTCTCTCTCTCTCATATATATATATATATATATATATATATATAAATTAACCATCCGTTCTTGCATGGAATATTGTTGTCAAATATGGTCTGGTGCCCCCGCTGTGCGTCTCGATGTCCTCAACAAAATCCAGAGACGAATGTGCAAATCACTATAAGTCCAGCTGAAATCGTCTCAGCCGTTCTGTTGAACTCTCTGTCTTCGAGCAGACAGGAACCCGGTCGAGGCTCTGGCGAAGGGCAGAGTCTCCTTCGGTGAGGTAGACCGACCCTGAACCCGTTTATACGGGTTCGAAGGAAATATTTTTGGCCGAGCCTACGGACTCGGATAAACCCACGATAAACTCGGCCTTGTGCCACATACGACCCGCGTGGTGGGGGTGCTGTTAAATATACCAGCTATCATTGGTGCCGATGTTGGAAGTTTGAACTTGTTGGAAGTTGATCAAATACCACCAAGATCTTGGGATTTCCATATCTAAACAAACCACGTCCTTGAGGCCATCAAACCAGACATCACCGTCGTTGAGACAGAAGCGAGAAAAATGGCATTTGATCAATGTAACTTTTCCAAGTGACCGTCATGTCTAATCCTCTTTGACTGGCTTAGTTTCGGAAAGGCATCTTTCAGTGTTCCAATGGAGCATCAAATATATTCCATGGTCTGTTGCTATCAATAGACAAATAGTTATATTTCTGTACATGTTTCATTGGCTTAGTTTCTGAAAGGCATATTTCGCAGTTCCAGCAGACCTTCAAATTCTGGCTTAGTTTCGGAAAGGCATCTTTCAGTATTCCATTGGACCATTTAATTGTTTGCGCCATATATTCCGTTATCTGTTACTATCAATAGACATATATTTATATTTCTACACATGTTTCATTGGCTTAGTTTCTGAAAGGCATATTTTGCAGTTCCAACAGACCTTCAAATTCTGGCTTAGTTTCGGAAAGGCAACTTTCAGTATTCCATTGGACAATCGAATGCGTCATATATTTCGTTGTCTGTTGCTATCAATCGACATATATTTATATTTCTACACATGAATCATTGGCTTAGTTTCTGAAAGGCATATTTTGCTGTTTCAGCTGACCATCAATTTCTTGCATCACATATCGCACTGTCTGCGACTACACAAAATTTATAGAATTTCGGCACCTATTTAATATCGACGTGTAACTTGGAAGTAAATTGACATATAAAAAATAATTCAATGAAAAAACATTTTTTTAATTATTTATTTATAAAGTAAATCGAAAAATTCAAAATAAAATGAAGCAGTTTTTTGTCTATATTTCTGAGATGAGGTATTATGTACAATATTTACATTATTCAGACTATTGTCCTCATCTTTGTCGCCATATTTATTAGAAAGTTTCGGCCTTTCAGTATCTGTCTATATTTCTGAGATGTGGTATTATGTACATTATTTACATTATTCGGACTATTGTCCTCATCTTTGTCGTCATATTTATTACAACGTTTCGGCCCTTTAGTATCTGTCTGTATTTCTAACATGAGGTATTATGTACACTATTTCCATTATTCGGACTATTGTTCTCACCTTTGTCGCCATATTTATTACAACGTTTCGGCCTTTCAGTATCTGTCTATATTTCTGAGATGAGGTATTATGTACACTATTTACATTATTCGGGCTAATGTCCTCATCTTTGTAGCAAGATTTATTACAACCTTTTGGCTGTTGTATGCTCCGGCCTTCTTCAGGGGGTTGGAATGTCGAACTGAACCCCTTATTTCGCTCACTGGGGTAGACTGTTCGAGTTCCACGTGCCATGTTTCAGAGGGAAATTAACAGGAGATAATTGATAACTGACATCTATGTCACGTGGAAAGGGAACAGTCTAGCTCAGAGAGCGAAATAAAGGGTTAAGTTCGACATTCCATCCACCTGAAAAAGGCCGGAGCGTACAACGGTCGAAACGTTGTAATAAATAATAGTCCGAATAATGTAAATAAGTTTTTTTTTTGTAATTATTTTTAATACTGCCATTCGCAATGTAATTTATTTTTTAATAAAGTAATTAAAAATTCTAATTTTTTTTTTAATATGTCAATTTACTTTATTAAAAATACATTTCTTTACGATTTACTTTATTAAATATAATTAAAAACAAAAGACTGGTTCATATTTTATACAATGCCTTTTCAAATGCTTTATTTGAAGAAAATGTCGAAGATTTCTTTTTTTTTTCTTTTTTCGACTGTCAAGTTTTGTAAAGGAAATGTTCTAACTCATAGGCATCGTAGCATTTTGTAAGATATTTACGTCTTGGAGAACATACTCGGTGAATATATGTAATATATATGTATTTATATATATATATATATATATATATATATATATATATATATATATGCATATATGCATGTATTATCAGAAGCGGAGAAAAGAGTAGAAATAGATATACAAATACTGATCGAGAGATAGAAAGACGATCATGACAATATCTATCTCTTTATCGAGCTATCTAAATATTTTCATATCTATCTATCTATATCTATCTATCGATCTAAGTGTGTTAATATCTATCTATCTATCTATCTGTGTTCATATCTATCTTTTTAATCTGTTGCATATATATTTGTTCGTCAGCGTTTTTCTTTTGGAGAAGTAACTCCAAAGAATCTAAAATAATCACAGATGATCCCATATACTTATATATATATATATATATATATATATATATATATATATATATATATATATATATGCATGTGTGCTTCTATGTGTGTGTGAGAGAAAGAGAGGGAGAGGAGAAAGGAGAATGAGAAATGAAAGATGACCATGCCAATATCTCTCTGTCTCTCTCTCTATATATATATATATATATATATATATATATATATATATATATATATATATAAATTAACCATCCGTTCTTGCATGCAATATTGCTGTCAAATATGGTATGGTGCCCTCGCTGTACGTCTCGATGTACTCAACAAAATCCAGAGACGAATGTGCAATGCGATAGGTCCTGATCTGGTATCCAGATGTTCAAAAGTGTGTCTGGAAGAAGACTTGTATGCCAAACTCTGTCGAACATGCTTGAGTAAATAAAGAAATTGTTAGAATGGAATTTACGGGTACATGTAACCAAATCGAATGTCAATTGATGAGACCTCATCACCAGTTTAGCACTGCACTTAAATTCTAGCGTCAAGACACCATAGCAAAGAGTTTCCTTGAACAATTACCATCAAAGTATTTATAAAAGAGGTCAAGGAAAGGAATTTTACAATGGTGGGAGAGCGACTGAAGCTTAGAGGCCAGATCAGGACCAATAATATTGCTGATTCTTTGGATTTTATCAAGGATGAATATAGCTGCCCCATATGGTCTAGTGCTCTTCCATTAGACCATATGTGGTAGCAATATTCGAAGTCTAAACAAATAGGAAACTTATATGTAAGATAGATACACAGTAAACAAATTCTTTTAGCAGATGACTTAGTAATGAATTCAATATAGTCATTTTAGACTTCACATCAGGTGAGAATGTTAGCCCAAGACGACATAATGAGTCGCTCTGATGGAAGGCAGAAACGGGTTTATCAGATGATTAATATACCACAGTTTAATTTTGGAGGCATCAAAATTATCATGCCCTTCGCTGCTCCAGTTAACAACAGCTACCAATTTGACCTTATTGAACTCATCACTCTTACTATCGATATGGTTGTGTCATCAGTTAGTCATGTGTGATGAGTGATACACGCTTAGGCGATCATGTATCTTTCGATACATAACTGATAAGGCAGATTCCCCGCCAAGCAGTAGGTTGCCATTACTTTCTGCGATAGATCGGTTACCATCCTGGTCTGTCCTTCTATTGAAAGCATTTATAAAAGAGTTCCAGGGAAGCAATTTTACAATGGTGGGAAAGTGACTGAAGCTAAAAGGCCAGATCATCATCATAATAATATTGCTGATTCTTTTATTTTATCAAGGATGAATATAGCTGCTCCATATGGTCTGGTGCTCTTGCAATCAATTTTCTACACCCACCAAGTAATTAATTCATGGACTTGAAAGAATTAAAGCTAAAATAAACAAACATAATATGTCTAAAGTATTTAACCAAACATACATGGGCACACACATTATATATATATATATATATATATATATATATATATATATATATATGATTGGATAGATGTGAGTTTGTGTCACAAACTCACATCTATCCAACCAAATATGTTAGCTCTATCTCTGATATTGAGCGCTTTCTAATAAGTACCACATATAATATAAAATAATTATACATATATATATTTATTTATATTTATATACACTTTTCCCACACACACACACACACACACACACACACACACACACACATATATATATATATATATATATATATATATATATATATATATATATATATATACTTTATTTTCCTAGAAAATAAAATATAATATATATTTTTTTTTAAATCCACATTATAACCAAGAACGTTTGTGGTTTCTCTCTTCTCTTTAAAATATATATACTTTTCTCTCATTGGAAAAACTTTATATATATATATATATATATATATATATATATATATATATAATCTCAGTGGCAAAGGGTGATCTAGAATAAGCGTTCAGATTAACTTTCCTTTCACGTTTTGATAAGAAGACTAGATCAGTTGAAACCATTTGGCCGGAGACACCGTTACTTTTTGACTTGTGAAGAAGACCTCTATGTCAAACCCTGTCGAAACCTTTCGAGATGTCAAAAGCCACAACCTTAGCTTCACCATTCTTACCTAGAACTTAATAAACTATTTCCGCGATTAATATCAGTACATCAGCAGCTAATCTGGAGAAAACGAAAGCCATATTGCTTGTCTGAAAGAAAGCCCTCGGGATTTGAGATGCTTAACTAATACCTCATTGAATAGGCCAGAAGAAGTATAAGGCTAATAGGTTCGAAGGGTCGAACTGTTCACTTGAGTTCTGAGTTCAAACGATACAACAAATATAGATTTCCAACAGGCAAACAAGTAAGAGGCGGCGAGGCATTTATTATACATTTCAGAGAGAACAGGAGCCAGTTCAGGAGCACAGTTCTTAAGGACAATTACCGAGATGGCATCAGGTCAATATACCTTGTGGGGATCTAGGATAGAGATGGCAACAGAAACCATAGAATGGGTTATATGCATATCACTCAACAGAGACTCGGTTCTAAGTGGAAAGTTAGACAAGGAAATTCCAGAATAAAGTTTAGAGTGAACTTACCGGCAAAACATTTAGTTTTAGCAAGATTGGTGTAGTATTTTATTACTAGTCTTATTCCATCTTATTATTGTTGCTTTTTATCCCAACATTCTATTATTATTTTATTACAAGTTTTATTCCATCTTATTATTGTTGCTTTTTATCCCAACATTCTATTATTATTTTATTACTAGTTTCATTCCATCTTATTATTGTTGCTTTTTATCCCAACATTCTATTATTATTTTATTACTAGTTTTATTCCATCTTATTATTGTTGCTTTTTATCCCATCATTCTGTTATTATTTTATTACTAGTTTTATTCCATCTTATTATTGGTGCTTTTTATCCCAACATTCTATTATTATTTTATTACTAGTTTCATTCCATCTTATTATTGTTGCTTTTTATCCCAACATTCTATTATTATTTTATTACTAGTTTTATTCCATCTTATTATTGTTGCTTTTTATCCCAACATTCTATTATTATTTTATTACTAGTTTTATTCCATCTTATTATTGTTGCTTTTTTATCCTAACATTCTATTATTATTTTATTACTACTTTTATTCCATCTTATTATTCTTACTTTTTATCCCAACATTCTATTATTATTTTATTACAAGTTTTATTCCATCTTATTATTGTTGCTTTTTATCCTAACATTCTATTATTATTTTATTACTAGTTTTATTCCATCTTATTATTGTTGCTTTTTATCCCAACATTTTATTATTATTTTATTACTAGTTTTATTCCATCTTGTTATTGTTACTTTTTATCCCAACATTCTATTATTATTTTATTACTAGTTTTATTCCATCTTATTATTGTTGCTTTTTTTATCCCAACATTCTATTATTATTTTATTACTAGTTTTATTCCATCTTATTATTGTTGCTTTTTATCCCAACATTCTATTATTATTTTATTACTAGTTTTATTCCATCTTATTATTGTTGCTTTTTATCCCAACATTCTATTATTATTTTATTACTAGTTTTATTCCATCTTATTATTGTTACTTTTTATCCCAACATTCTATTATTATTTTATTACAAGTTTTATTCCATCTTATTATTGTTGCTTTTTATCCCAACATGCTATTATTATTTTATTACTAGTTTTATTCCATCTTATTATTGTTGCTTTTTTATCCTAACATTCTATTATTATTTTATTACTACTTTTATTCCATCTTATTATTCTTACTTTTTATCCCAACATTCTATTATTATTTTATTATAAGTTTTATTCCATCTTATTATTGTTGCTTTTTATCCTAACATTCTATTATTATTTTATTTAGTTTTATTCCATCTTATTATTGTTTTTTTTATCCCAACATTCTATTATTATTTTATTACTAGTTTTATTCCATCTTATTATTGTTGCTTTTTATCCCAACATTTTATTATTATTTTATTACTAGTTTTATTCCATCTTATTATTGTTGCTTTTTATCCCAACATTCTATTATTATTTTATTACTAGTTTTATTCCATCTTATTATTGTTACTTTTTATCCCAACATTCTATTATTATTTTATTACTAGTTTTATTCCATCTTAATATTGTTGCTTTTAATTCCAAGATTTTATTATTACTTTATTACAAGATCCACTCCATGTTATTATTGCTGCACTATGCTTTTTCGATATTGAACGGCTTAAGCACTCATATTAGCCCATATGTTCCTAGAAAAAAAATCCTTGTAGATGACACTGTCATTCTAACATCTAATTGTAAAAGACTTTTAAATTTAAAAGAAGCGTTTCATATGAATCAGTTTAAGCTGTGAGTTCAATATCAATTTTCGACATTTTTTATAGAGTTGCTATTATTCACATTAGCAGTTATTAACTGAGTGATTCGTTTTTTACGGTTTATCAACCCTTTATGGGCAACTTAAAGTCGGACTGTATTTTCAGTTGAAAGAATAGTTATTTTTTTCGAGCGAATATCGCAATAAAAATTTTCTTTTTTAGAATATCAGTGTTTATTCTTTTTCAGATACAAGTTTTACTATTTAATCCATAGTTAAGGGCATGAGATGGATTCTTGCCTTCTCCAAGATTATTTGCGCGTAAGGAAATGGAACTAACCCTACTGGAATTCGAACTCGGTTCTCCGAGTTCTCATGCCGAGCGGATATCTATTGCACCAGCCGCACTTCCTACTTCCATCCAACACAGTTTAGAATTACTCCCCCTTCTACACAATACACCTTAGAACACAAGTAAGGAACAATCACCAACTCCTTGAAAATGGCTAATGAATTGATAGAAAGTAGTTGGGATAATAATTCGTTTGGATAATTTATTTTGGTAGAGTAGGTAATGGCTGCTCCAGTTCCTGATAAACAGTAACTACTTATTTAAGACGTTTGCATACTGAGAAAGACAATATTCGGAAAATGAAAAATTGGATCTCGTCTGAACAGTAACATCGGCAAAAACAAACACCAGCTGATATGTTTAGAGACAGAATACAAACATTATGGAACGGATTTGTTGTCAAAAGTAAATGGAAGAATAATGTACATCGATGTTGGAAAATATCAGACCATCTGTCTGTAAAGCAGTTCACTGTTCAAGAAGAAAAAAAAAACACATGAATGTTAACAAACAGAATGGATCCAGAATGGCCAGCTAACAAAGTCATGGAGTTTTACTTTGAAAAGACTGACTTTATAAAGTTCAGAGGTCATCCAAGAACCACCCTAGTCACAACGCTGAACCGAGATATTCAAAGAACAAGGCAGAAAGATCCATTTTTTCTTTGGAGAAGTTTACAATCAAGGGAGATCTGCAATGAATTACTCGGATGATTGAATCATGACGTTATGTATTTATTGAAATAAATGCTATTGCCTAAAAAAAACGCCCTGGGTAAGACGATAAACTACATCCGTGTCCTGGGTAAGACGATGAACTACGTCCAGCAGCAGGGCCTCTGATCAGGAGGTTTTGAGGAGCGTGGAACCACCTCTTAATTGCTGGTGTTCCCAGGTTGTATTACGTGTTAGGGTCACAGCTATGTTAACTATAAGCAGCAATGCAATTTTGAAAAAAAAATATTACCAGCAATAATTTTTGGAAAAATATTATTGCCAGCAATACAATTTTGAAGGAAAAATATTACCCGAAACAAATTTTTGATAAAACAAAATATTACCAACGATAAAAATGTTGTCGGCATTAAATAACCCATTGAGGTTGATATGCCGTAAAACAAAATAAACCAAACCTGATCTACAAACTGATTTCTTACAAGGAATACATATTCTATTCATACGAAGCTGTCCTAAAAATCTTGTAGTCATTAAAGCAGTTCACTGTTCAAGAAGAAAAAAAAACACATGAATGTTAACAAACAGAATGGATCCAGAATGGCCAGCTAACAAAGTCATTTTTGGCATAGAGGTGTTGATATGCCGTAAAATGAAATAAACCAAACCTGATCTACAAACTTATTTCTTACAAAGAATACATATTCTATTCATACGAACCTATTCTAAAAATCTGGTCGGCATTAAATAACCCATTGAGGTTGATATGCCGTAAAACAAAATAAACCAAACCTGATCTACAAACTTATTTCTTACAAAGAATACATATTCTATTCATACAAACCTATCCTAAAAATCTTGTCAGCATTAAATAACCCATTGAGGTGTTGATATGCCATAAAACAAAATAAACTAAACCTGTTCTACAAACTGATTTTTTACAAAGAATACATATTCTATTCCTACGAACCTATCCTAAAAATCTTGTCGGCATTAAATAACCCATTAAGGCTGATATGCCGTAAAACAAAATAAACCAAACCTGATCTACAAACTGATTTCTTACAAAAAATACATATTTTATTCAGACGAACCTATTCTAAAAATCTTGTAGACATTAAATAACCCATTGTGGTGTTGATATGCCGTCAAACAAAATAAAGCAAACCTGACCTACAAACTGATTTCTTACAAAGAATACATATTCTAAAGAAAGGTACAATTATGAATATGACAAATTCATTTGAAAGAAACGGAAAATTATACTACACAAAAATGGAAACGTCGCAGATGCTGTCATCTTTCTTGCCGACTTTTAAAATGCAATTTTAAAAATCATCTGCCCTGTTGTGAAACGACTATTTCCCGGGACGTCCCTGATAATAGAACAAACATTTGAGCTTGTCTCGATGCCAAACGCCAGCCATAATGTGTGTTGGCGCATAACACATATTCGCGCATAACACACATTTTTTTTTCACTCCCGCGGTCGGGAGGTTAAAGAGCTTAAAGTCTTCTTGATTTTTTTTTTTTTTAAACGAGCCTGAAATATCCAGGTTCGTGACCGAATGTCACTTCATGCTGTGTGCTTAAATGGCCAACAAACATTAATCACGATAGCAAACATTAACTACTTGCGATGAAAAAATAAAAAAGCAATAAAAATGAAGTCAGCCTTAATGATAATATCACAAGGTGAAGAGACACATTGAAACATGTCTCTTCCGTCAACGTCTTATTTGTTTCAAAAAATAATGACTGCGCAAATGTATATTGCTTGGCCAATGAATGCCGAAGGTTTCCTTATGAGGAAACGGCTAATATTACCATGAACATTAGACATGAGGATAACAGGTACAACACATTGATCCTAGCCTGATGACAAAGAGAGATGTAACGTATAACTCGATTTTCACTGACTGCTCGGTCAATGATTGCCGAATGTTTCCTTATAAGGAAACGGCTAATATTACCATGACCATTAGATATGTGAACAGGTACTTCACTTTGATCCCAATCCAAAAGTAGAAGAGCTGTTTTGAAACTTATCTATTCCTTGAACGTCTTGTTTGTTTAAAAAAATAATGACTGCGCAAATGTACATGGCTCGGTCAATGGATGCCGAATGTTTCCTTATAAGGAAACAGCTAATATTACCATGAACATTAGACATGAGGATAACAGATACAACACTTTGATCCTAGCCTGATGACAAGGAGTGATGTAAAGCATAACTCGATTTTCACTGACTGTTTGGTCAATGATTGCCGAATGTTTCCTTATAAGGAAACAGGTAATATTACCATTACCATTAAATATGAGAACAGATACTACACTTTGATCCTAGTCCAAAAGCCATCACTGTTAGAGATGAAGAGATCAGATACTACACTTTGATCCCAGCACGATGGGCAGAAAATGACGAAAAACATAAAACAATTATCACTTGCTTTTCGACCAATGAATACCGAATGTTTCCATATAAGGAAACGGTTAATCTTACCATGAATATTACACATGTGGAGAACAGATACAACACTTTGATCCTAACCTGATGATAATGAGTGATGTAAAGCATAACTCGAGTATTACTGACTGCTGTCAATGAATACCGAATGTTTCCTTATAAGGAAACGGCTAATATTACCATTAACATTAGAACTGATACGACACTTTGACCCCAGTCCAGATGCTATGGAGAGATGTAAGGCTTATCTCGAGTAACATTATCTGCTCGGCCAATAAGAAGATTGCGACGTTTCATATGGATGATAAGTTTTGGAGGGTAGAAAATGTTGCTGTTTGCAAAACATTATACGCGTTGTCCCAAAAGACATCATGGCGTTTCAAAACTTAATAACTCCTTAATTCTTAAACTTTAAATCACAATGCCATATTTTTTTAGTTAGAGTCAAAATGAGAATTTAAATATACACTAGATAAAAAAAATTACATCATGTACATATTTTATATATTACTAGCAGCATGGCCCGGCGTTGCACGTGCTTGATTCAAAAATCGTACGACTCATACAGCAATCGCTATCACTTGACTTAAAATATTTTTGCCCTTCCTTGCCTTTTTTAAAGGAGTGCCCTTTGCCGTGCTGATGTTGCTACATGCCTTACTTCTTGCCTATCTCACACTGCGAATTTTTTCTAAGCTCTATACTAAACATTAAATCTGTTACGAAAAAAAACTAAACAAAATGAACAAAATGATCAGCTTTAAAAAGGACTTGTAACTGGAAAAACCTAATGAAAAAAGAATGTTAACAACAAATACTTTTTCACACCCAACCCAGTTCTGCGGAATCAGAATCAACGTTGAGTTTAAGCAAGCGAATGAGCCAATTGGAGTAAAGTGTCGTGCAGATTTAAATTTTTCCCACTTGTGACGAATGCAGCTATCGATATTTTTTTTTTTTTTTTGCATGCTAGCATGCTAGTTAACATTCATGTCAGTCAGCTGTTGGCTCTCACGCTGGCCAATAGAATCTTCCTGCCTATTCGTGGCAGCCACTTTCTCTATGGCTTTAGCGGCATCAATTTCCTGGATGGTTGCGATTCCCGTTTCGTTTCTGGATACAATCATTGATTGAAATAAAAATAGAAAAAAAAAATCAGGACTGCTAAAGTTGAGTGTTGTGGCTCCTTTTATATCCTTTTTGAAATTTCGATTACAAATCTAATTTTCCTTTCGGATGGCCTTAGATTCAATCAGCCAATTATGTGCCATGCGTGATACACGCTTAGGCGATCATGTATCTCTCGATGCTTGACTGACTAGGCAGATTTTTTCGCGCAGAAGGTTGCCATTTCTTTCTGCGGTAGACCAGTTGCCATCCAAGGCTATAGAACCCGGTCTGTCCTACTTTTTACCCATAGCTGGGGGGGGGGAAGAAGAGAATTCATACCTTTCCCAAGGGTACTAGCACGCCAGTTAGTCACTTATGTGCTATTCGTGATACACGCTTAAGCGATCATGTATCTCTCGATACATGACTGACGAGGCAGATTTTTTTCCTGCAGTAGGTTGCCATTTCTCTCTGTGGTAGATCATTTGCCATCCAAGGCTATAGAACCCAGTCTGTCCTGTTATTTAGCTATAGCTGGAGAGAAGAAGAGGATTCATACCTTTCCCAAGGGTATTAGCACGCCATTTAGTCACTTATGTGCTATGCGTGATACACGCTTAAGCGATCATGTATCTCTCGATACATGACTGACGAGGTAGATTTTTTTTTCCCCACACAGTAGGTTGCCATTACTTTCTGCAGTAGACCAGCTGCCATCCAAAGCTATAGAACCCATTCTGTCCTATTATTTACCCATATTTACTGGCTGGGGAGTATTCATACTTTTCCCAAGTGTAAATGAATGCAATGGATTCGACTGGATTTGATCTCGGTTCTCCGATTCCTCAATCCGAGCCGATATATATATATATATATATATATATATATTTGAATAAAAGACAGACCACGTTAAGATTCCATGTAATAAGCTATTTCAGCATAACCCCTTTAACAGGTTTCTGGATCATCAGACTTT
>CAHIKZ030005493.1:2227500-2262500 GCA_903632075.3 Acanthosepion pharaonis | reverse complement strand
GTCTAGAATTAATTAATTATCTTTACAAAATATTAGGTGTTCCGTAATTACGTATTTCAACGCTAAACTTGAGCCAAGTAAATTGTACGAAACTGTGTCTAGAATTAATTAATTATCCTTAAAGGGTGTTCCGAAAGAACCCAAATTAAACGTATTTCAACGCTATTAACTATGAACCAAGCAATCAAAGCAGGACCCACTTTCAATTGTACGAAACTGTGTCTAGAATTAATTAATTATCTTTTCAAAATATTAGGTGTTCCGAAAGTAATTACGTATTTCAACGCTATTAACTATGAGTCCATCAATCAAAGCAGGACCCACTTTCAATTGTACGAAACTGTGTCTAGAATTAATTAATTATCTTTTAAAAATATTAGGGTGTTCCGAAAAATTACGTATTTCAACGCTATTAACTATGAGTCAATCAATCAAAGCAGGACCCACTTTCAATTGTACGAAACTGTGTCTAGAATTAATTCATTATCTTTACAAAATATTAGGGTGTTCCGAAAGTAATTACGTATTTCAACGCTATTAACTATGAGTCAAGCAATCAAAGCAGGACCCACTTTCAATTGTACGAAACTGTGTCTAGAATTAATTAATTATCTTTACAAAATATTAGGGTGTTCCGAAAGTAATTACGTATTTCAACGCTATTAACTATGAGTCAAGCAATCAAAGCAGGACCCACTTTCAATTGTACGAAACTGTGTCTAGAATTAATTAATTATCTTTTTCAAAATATTAGGGTGTTCCGAAAGTAATTACGTATTTCAACGCTATTAACTATGAGTCAAGCAATCAAAGCAGGACCCACTTTCAATTGTACGAAACTGTGTCTAGAATTAATTAATTATCTTTACAAAATATTAGGGTGTTCCGAAAGTAATTACGTATTTCAACGCTATTAACTATGAGCCAAGCAATCAAAGCAGGACCCACTTTCAATTGTACGAAACTGTGTCTAGAATTAATTAATTATCTTTACAAAATATTAGGGTGTTCCGAAAGTAATTACGTATTTCAACGCTATTAACTATGAGTCAAGCAGGACCCACTTTCAATTGTACGAAACTGTGTCTAGAATTAATTCATTATCTTTTCAAAATATTAGGTGTTCCGAAAGTAATTACGTATTTCAACGCTATTAACTATGAGTCAAGCAATCAAAGCAGGACCCACTTTCAATTGTACGAAACTGTGTCTAGAATTAATTCATTATCTTTTCAAAATATTAGGGTGTTCCGAAAGTAATTACGTATTTCAACGCTATTAACTATGAGTCAAGTTAATCAAAGCAGGACCCACTTTCAATTGTACGAAACTGTGTCTAGAATTAATTCATTATCTTTAAAAATATTAGGGTGAAAGTAATTACGTATTTCAACGCTATTAACTATGAGCCAAGCAATCAAAGGGACCCACTTTCAATTGTACGAAACTGTGTCTAGAATTAATTCATTATCTTTTCAAAATATTAGGTGTTCAAAGTAATTACGTATTTCAACGCTATTAACTATGAGCCAAGGCAGGACCCACTTTCAATTGTACGAAACTGTGTCTAGAATTAATTCATTATCTTTTCAAAATATTATGTTCCGAAAGTAATTACGTATTTCAACGCTATTAACTATAAGCCAATCAAAGCAGGACCCACTTTCAATTGTACGAAACTGTGTCTAGAATTAATTCATTATCTTTTCAAAATATTAGGTGTTCCGAAAGTAATTACGTATTTCAACGCTATTAACTATGAGTTAAGCAATCAAAGCAGGACCCACTTTCAATTGTACGAAACTGTGTCTAGAATTAATTCATTATCTTTACAAAATATTAGGGTGTTCCGAAAGTAATTACGTATTTCAACGCTATTAACTATGAGCCAAGTTAATCAAAGCAGGACCCACTTTCAATTGTACGTAACTGTGTCTAGAATTAATTCATTATCTTTTTCAAAATATTAGGTGTGTTCCGGAGTAATTACGTATTTCAACGCTATTAACTATGAGCCAAGCAATCAAAGCAGGACCCACTTTCAATTGTACGAAACTGTGTCTAGAATTAATTCATTATCTTTTCAAAATATTAGGTGTTCCGAAAGTAATTACGTATTTCAACGCTATTAACTATGAGCCAAGCAATCAAAGCAGGACCCACTTTCAATTGTACGAAACTGTGTCTAGAATTAATTCATTATCTTTTCAAAATATTAGGGTGTTCCGAAAGTAATTACGTATTTCAACGCTATTAACTATGAGTCAAGCAATCAAAGCAGGACCCACTTTCAATTGTACGAAACTGTGTCTAGAATTAATTCATTATCTTTACAAAATATTAGGTGTTCCGAAAGTAATTACGTATTTCAACGCTATTAACTATGAGCCAAGCAATCAAAGCAGGACCCACTTTCAATTGTACGAAAACTTAGAATTAATTCATTATCTTTTTCAAAATATTAGGGTGTTCCGAAAGTAATTACGTATTTCAACGCTATTAACTATGAGTCAAGTTAATCAAAGCAGGACCCACTTTCAATTGTACGAAACTGTGTCTAGAATTAATTCATTATCTTTTCAAAATATTAGGGTGTTCCGAAAGTAATTACGTATTTCAACGCTATTAACTATGAGCCAAGCAATCAAAGCAGGACCCAAGCACGAAACTGTGTCTAGAATTAATTCATTATCTTTTTCAAAATATTAGGGTGTTCCGAAAAGTAATTACGTATTTCAACGCTATTAACTATGAGCCAAGCAATCAAAAGCAGGACCCACTTTCAATTGTACGAAACTGTGTCTAGAATTAATTCATTATCTTTTCAAAATATTAGGTGTTCCGAAAGTAATTACGTATTTCAACGCTATTAACTATGAGCCAATCAAAGCAGGACCCACTTTCAATTGTACGAAACTGTGTCTAGAATTAATTCATTATCTTTTCAAAATATTAGGGTGTTCCGAAAGTAATTACGTATTTCAACGCTATTAACTATGAGCCAAGCAATCAAAGCAGGACCCACTTTCAATTGTACGAAACTGTGTCTAGAATTAATTCATTATCTTTTCAAAATATTAGGGTGTTCCGAAAGTAATTACGTATTTCAACGCTATTAACTATGAGCCAAGCAATCAAAGCAGGACCCACTTTCAATTGTACGAAACTGTGTCTAGAATTAATTCATTATCTTTTCAAAATATTAGGGTGTTCCGAAAGTAATTACGTATTTCAACGCTATTAACTATGAGTCAAGCAATCAAAGCAGGACCCACTTTCAATTGTACGAAACTGTGTCTAGAATTAATTCATTATCTTTTACAAAATATTAGGTGTTCCGAAAGTAATTACGTATTTCAACGCTATCAACTATGAGTCAAGCAAATCAAAGCAGGACCCACTTTCAATTGTACGAAACTGTGTCTAGAATTAATTCATTATCTTTTCAAAATATTAGGTGTTCCGAAAGTAATTACGTATTTCAACGCTATTAACTATGAGCCAAGCAATCAAAAGCAGGACCCACTTTCAATTGTACGAAACTGTGTCTAGAATTAATTCATTATCTTTTCAAAATATTAGGGTGTTCCGAAAGTAATTACGTATTTCAACGCTATTAACTATGAGCCAAGCAATCAAAGCAGGACCCACTTTCAATTGTACGAAACTGTGTCTAGAATTAATTCATTATCTTTTCAAAATATTAGGTGTTCCGAAAGTTTACGTATTTCAACGCTATTAACTATGAGCCAAATCAAAGCAGGACCCACTTTCAATTGTACGAAACTGTGTCTAGAATTAATTCATTATCTTTTCAAAATATTAGGGTGTTCCGAAAGTAATTACGTATTTCAACGCTATTAACTATGAGCCAAAGCAGGACCCACTTTCAATTGTACGAAACTGTGTCTAGAATTAATTCATTATCTTTTCAAAATATTAGGGTGTTCCGAAAGTAATTACGTATTTCAACGCTATTAACTATGAGCCAAAATCAAAGCAGGACCCACTTTCAATTGTAATGAAACTGTGTCTAGAATTAATTCATTATCTTTTCAAAATATTAGGTGTTCCGAAAGTAATTACGTATTTCAACGCTATTAACTATGAGCCAAGCATCAAAGCAGGACCCACTTTCAATTGTACGAAACTGTGTCTAGAATTAATTCATTATCTTTTCAAAATATTAGGGTGTTCCGAAAGTAATTACGTATTTCAACGCTATTAACTATGAGTCACAAGCAAAAGCAGGACCCACTTTCAATTGTACGAAACTGTGTCTAGAATTAATTCATTATCTTTACAAAATATTAGGGTGTTCCGAAAGTAATTACGTATTTCAACGTGTTTGCGGCATTTTGCTACTTTAGTTGCCTTAAGCAATTTTTTCTTTTTTACACATTCCCTTTGGATTTGCTATGTACAGATTTTAACAGACAAAACTGCCTATTTTCCCCCGAAAACGTAACTTTTTCTTTGTCCAACATCTTATCAGAAAAAAATCGTTGGCGACTCGTAAATTGTTAACATGAATAGCAATGTGATAGACAAACTGGGAGGAAACGCTAACTACGATTAAAATACAATTCAATATTAAAAAGGGAGAAAAGTAAGAGTGGGAAAATGGCAAAAACCAGAAGTAATTTTAGTGAATATAAAAATGAATCTACAGACTTACAGGCCTTCGTGTCTAAAAGAGAACGGTTCTCATAGAAAATACGTGTTTTCCAACAGAGATGGGACCTGCATCCTATTCGGAGCCTGGATTTGATCTGACGTGCCATACCATAAGTATAGAGAAACGTCTGGTTAAAGAAGTCCAAAATGTTGTATAGTACCTCAGATGAAATGACGGTTTCGTATAGGACACTGGCGAATGTATTTTGAGTGATCAGAAGGATTTTTAGTGTTGGTGTTCTATAAACATTCGTCCACAACAATTAAAGAAAAATATTAGAAACAAATCGTGACGTATTATTTCAAAACCAACAATGGAATTTATTAAGTATTTGATATGCATGCATTTGAACTGAAACGGTTAAATAGAGTTGTGTCTCTTATATTTGGAAATATTTGTATCTGAGCTCATAAAGAAAAAGTAATTATTAAACTGTAGTTTAGAAGAATAAAGTTCCTTTAGTATGTTTGGAATTGTGAGTTGTAAACCTTGGTAAGAGTTAAGAAGAGATTTTAGAGTTCGTACTTACGTGAATTGTTGTAAAGTTCTTTTACGTCTGACCCCAAAGGTTAAGACGGGAGTTCTTGAAGATTACATCTTGGCAGCAAGGAATGAGACGCGAGAGAGAGAGAGTAAGAAGAAGAAGTTGAAGAGAGAGAATCACTCGTGTTTTTCTTTATATATGATCAGGTATCACATGGCCGGCTCTGATGGAGAACGCGGGAAAACAGATTTATCGCGTGCAAGGCGGTGTCATTGGTCGGAACTAACCAATCAGCGAGCTAGTTTGAAGTAGATTCACCAATGAATGCTTGGTATATATTTTGTAAGATGGTGGTGGTGAAAGTTACAACAGAAATAGTGCATTTCCTAGCAGGGGTGACCGCCTGACGTGGAAGATTCCACAAACACGTATTTTCTACAAAATTTCTTGAACATTCAAGCCGGTATATTTAATTAGTACTGTTTACCTAAAAAACAGCTCATTTACTTAAATAAAGTGTATATATGAAAATGACGCGTAAACAGAAAATATATTAAATAATTGTCGGACTTAATCCATTTCACACACACACACACACACACACACAGAGAAAAACACACACGCACACAGAAACACACACACACACACACACACACAGAGAAACACACACACACACACAGAAACACACACACGGTGGATGCATAGTTTCTATGACAATTTCTCGGACATTCAGGCCGGTAAATGTTGTTAAAACTGTTTCATATAAGCAGAGCATTTACTTAAATATTTGTATCTATAAAAAACGTATAAACATAAAAAACTGTCTTTATATATATATATATATATATATATTACTTATTATAAAACGCAGATTGTGTGTGTGTGTGTATGTGTGTGTGTATCTGTAACGTTTATATATTGGATCGGATTTCCTACATTTTTCAACCGATTTCAACAAAACTTCACAGGACTACATAAAATTACCTTGTGGTGGTTCTAACAGCGCCAAAATGGGAAAATATAATTGTTTTTGCACAAAATCAATTTGAAAACACGATTAAGAGACATCGTGAAAATGGAAGGGGGACAACTCACATCGGGTTGTTTGCGTGTGTGGGTTCCTTTAAATATGGGATCGGATTTCCTATATTTCTCAGCCGATAAAACAAAACTTCACTTTTTTTTTTTTTTTTTTTGTGATGAAGTGTTTCTTATTCTCTTGCACACTTTTTTTCTTTATTTTTTAACATTCAGAATGCTTTAAAAATTCCATTTACAAGACAATTATTTATAATAAAATTCTATTCAATCAGTAGACTCATAACGATTGAAAACAATGTTTTTGTTTGAGTTTGGGTTTGACCAATTCGTAAAAAAAAAATTAAAAAAAACGAATTAAGACATGCGTGTCCGTCAACCTTAAACAATAATCTAACGATCTCTACTGATTGTACGAATACAAACATCGGAATAAATTCTTTATCTTTAGAGAAGGATAATGAAATCTAAACATACACAAGTCCAAACTAAAAATAATAACCGGAACGGGAAACTACTTTAAATACACATGGTGTCCAATTTTTTGACTGTATTCAATAAGTAAAAATCATAAATTGTAAAAGATTACAGAAAGGCTACTAAATGAATACGATTTGTTAGATCATAATTAATAAACCCAAATAAAGTTAATATTTTTTGTCTTAGAAACAACGAGTGGAAAATATATTCAAATCAGAATTCTAATTATGAATCACAACAAGCAAAATATGCAATTTTTTTTACTGTATTCAATAAGTAAAAATCATAAATTGTAAAACTAAAAGATTACAGAAAGGCTACCTACATTTTACAACCGATTTCAACAAAACTTCACCTTTTTTTTTTGGCATGTAGTGTTTCTTATTGTCTTTCACACTTTTTTCTTTATTTTTACATTCAGAAGGCTTCAAAAATTCCATTTACAAGACAATTGTTTATAATAAAATTCTATTCAATCGATAGACTCATAACGATTGAAAACAATGTTTTTGTTTGAGTTTGGGTTTGACCAATTCGTAAAAAAAAAAAAAAAATCTAATTAAGACATGCGTGTCCGTCAACCTTAAACAATAATCTTTGTCAATTTTATTTTTCAGTCTTTATGATGGTGGATACTTGATCTATCTCTTTGTTATATCCCCGGGCAACGCCGGGCTCTACTGCTAGTATATATATATATATATATATATATATATATATATATATATATATATATAATGATGAAAGGGAGACTTTAGAAATCCATTATAATAGTTTATTTCGTGCGTTCAAAAAATCTCGCGAAATAAAATCTTACCATGGATTTCTAAAGTTTCCGCTTTTATAATTATTATTTGGTCTGTTCTTACATTGAGCTCTCTTACTTGGACACCTCGGCGTGGTGTAATGGTTAGCAAGCTTGTCTTACTACTGTGACGTCGTCCCCCCTGGTCGCAGCGTCGACTGTGTCGTTCGATCCCGTTCGCGACGCCAGCTGTTCGCTCCTCGCTGCTCCAAGTGTGACGTTCTAACCCTTTGGTTAGATGAATACCAGCCTCGTCGTTCCCAACTCGCTTCCAACGCCTGGTTACTAGGGTAACTGCACTGATCTCCGGTCCGCCTACCCACGTTGTGATTAGATCTTAGACAGACGGGATCAAACAGGGATTGGGCCGTATGCAAGCTGAGTCCAACGGGGTGATAACACATAAGAAAAATAAAAACTCACAAGGTCAAAAAAAAAAATATTGAAGAAAAAAAGGTAACAACATTTTATATCTAATTGCTCGTTACACAAGATTATTCCTACCTCCCGACCCGTTCTGTGGACTGTGGTACCACGCTTCTACCAAGCAACTTTAAGGCTTCGAGTTGCCTGCTCTCTAGAAATTTGCATTTCGGGGTGTGGTTTGGTTTCAACACTAGGCGATGATCTCTACCTGTCGTTCACGGCTGATCTCTCTCGCCGTCCGTGGCTGCAACTGATTTCTGTCGGTTGGGGTCTCGCTTTTATTGATGCAGTCAAAACTGGGGTGGGTCTGTCGGCGCCTGGGTTTTCTTGATAATTCTAAATACGTATCCACCCTTCTTATTTCTGATTAGGGATTTTCCATTTTCGGTAACTTACTTTCACTCCTACTCCCTTACTGTGCCTCTGGGGGCGTATACCCGCTTCCTCGCTCCTTCGTATGTCATGTGACCGCTCTCGGCCAATGGGGTCCTGGTCGGGTGTCTTTCCTCCTCCTTCATGTATCATGTGACCGCCTTCGGCCAATGAGGCTCTGGTCGGTATCTTTCCTCCTTCCTTCGTGACGTCTTTAATCGGGCGTGGACAATCCGTGGTTTGTTCTGGGGGAAGAAACACCTTGCTTAAAGAAACAAAAATTTAAATTGCCCTTTTCGTACGTGACCGAAATGACGCTCTCGGTTTCTTTTACACGCGGTATTTGTCAAACAGTTTATCGCTAATTGGATACGATCTAAGAAAGGGATTTCCCAGACTGGGTGGCGTTTTCGTGAACTAATAAAAATATTTCACTTTCACTTTTTTCTTTCGCTCGGAGCTTGATAACAAAAATCTTAATTATCTCAAAAAAAGCATTCTCTAACATCACCTTGTGTGGCTCCATTTTCAATTCTGGGATTGTCTGGGTTTTCGTATTAATGGTTTGCCTGTATATCCTTAGATAAACTCCCCACCTGTTACCTATCATATTTTTTTTCCATTGTCTCTAAACTTTATTTCTTCAACCAAATTGATAACAAACTCCCATTTTTCGTTATGTATCAATCGAGCGTGTGTTTATTCGCTTATGACCGGGTTTTCGTATTATATTTTTCTTTTTTCTTTCTTTTTCTTCTTCTTTTCTTTCTTTCTCCCAGATCGCTTGAATGTAAAGAAAGAATTATTCCTAACCCCGAAATATTTTTCAGCCTTAAATAATTATCAAATGGTTGACAAACCGTAAAAAACAAATCATATATTTATGAATATTTCTTTTCAGCTTTCTAACTATGCATGGTGCAACACTACTGAAAAGTGAGTTCGATCCTCACTGGATGCCCCATACTTTCGGCCTTGTGCCACATCTAAGCTACGCTTGGAAAATCTCTACATTGAGCTCTCTTTGGATTTATATCCTCTTTGGAATTATCCATACACACACATATATATATATATATATATATATTATTTATATATATATATATTGTTTCACCGAAAGCAATATGACAATGTCGCTAGAATGCAGGTCGTCACAGTGAGTGAAAGACAATGAAAAAGACTGAGAATGTGGAGGATTTAGGAAAGGACAAAAAAATGAACAGGGTTCAAGATCACATAACGTTGCATTTGAATTTTTTGAAGATTGTAGTTATCAGGGAAGCAAGTAAGCGGAAGGGAGTTTCACAGTTGGGAAGTATGAGAAAAAAACTGCCAGAACAGAAAAGCATCTAGCTAGTTCAACAGTAAGACGTTGAGACCTAGTTGCCAATCAATAGCACGCTTAAATCCATATAATCGTGGTACCGGGACAAAAAGTTAGCCTGAATATATATATATATATATATATATATATATATATATATATATATATATATATATATAGAGAGAGAGAGAGAGAGAGAGAGAAACAGGCAGAGGGAAGCCATGTCATGTTGTAAAAAAGTGACCTGGAGATGAGCTTTCTGGTCAGGATCGATTTTATTGCTGATCCTTCTCTGGTTTTTGTCAAGAATCTCGAGATACACAGTAGGAGCACCAGACCAGATATGTCAACAGTATTCAATGTACCATTGAATGGTAGATTTATTATTTTACTACGTTAAAAGGTGCACTGCGTGCAGACCTTTAAGCTAACTCCTTCGGCCCCAAACTAAAAACGAACTTTGGTCTAGTTTAGAAAACAGGAATGATAATTTTGAAGAAATAACTTTGAATTCCTCAATTCACTCTATGGAACTTCAAAAGCATTCCCAGCATCCTTCTGCTGTGCGCATGTGCAGTCCTACCAACAAAACAAATTTATTATTTTACTAGCTTAAATGTTGCCCTTCATGCAGACCTTTAACTCCTTCGGCCCCAAACTAAAAAAGAACTTTGGTCTCGTTTAGAAAACAGGAATGATGATTTTGAAGAAATAACTTTGGATTCCTCAATTCACCGTATGAAACTTCAAAACCTCACTTTAACTCTGATTCAGGTAATAAGTCAAATTCAGACCGGAAATTGCCTGCAAAAGGATTGATAAGCCATAGAAAATAAATTGATCAATCAATAAAACAAATACTGATAGTCTTGTGGCATCTGGTTACACCATAACCTGTAAGATATCTTAACTTTATATATAAAGATCTGGGAGATATTTTTCAGCCTGTTTTTTTTTTTTTTTTCGGTTGGTTGGTTCTATATCTTGAAGTACAACTATATACTATTATCAGAGGTTTATTTATCTGTTATTTAGAGAGCTGTTTATAAACCAACCATATTTATCTTAGTGTGAATAAAAAGAAGAAAATTTGAAAGATCAAACTTGAATACTCACAAAAACATGAAGATTTGTTTTATTTTATTTTATTTTTTTTTAAATGTTGTTCATTCTGTACAAGGCCCAAGAGCCACTCTGTAGAGGGTTAGAGAGTAAGCAGCACAGTTTATGGGAATATGTGTGGAAGATAACAGTTGACCCTAGACTTGAACAGGTTAAGAGTGTAGTGATTGGAGAAGCATCCCCTTGGAAGTAGGTTCCATAAACCCGAGGTTTGTTGGAAGAAGCTACTCGAGTGGAACTTACATCTCACTAATGGAATATGAAGGAAATGAGGGTGGTTTGCTACAATGTGTGTGGTATGGTGGGTTTTAGCCGTGAAGGATAGAACTGGTTAGACTAAGGGATCAAATGTCGACATTTAAGCTAGTTAGGACTAAAATTAAAGGGAGCTCTGGTCCAGCTTAGAAAGCAGCAATGATAATTTTGAAGAAATAACTTTGAATTCCTCAATTCACTCTATGGAACTTCAAAACTGCACTTTAATTCTGATTCAGGTAATGTCAAATTCAGACCGGAAATTGCCTGCAAAGTGTTGATAAGCCATAGAAAATAAATTGGTCAATCAATAAAACAAATTCTGATAGTCTTGTGGCATCTAGCTACACTATAACATGTCAGATATTTTAACTTTATATATAAAGATCTGGGAGATATTTTTGAGCCTGTTTTTTTTTTTTTTTAAAGGGTTGGTTCTATGTCATGAAGTGCAAGTAAAATTAAAAGGACGTCTGTTCTAGCTTAGAAAACAGGAATGATAATTTTGAAGAAATAACTTTGAATTCCTCAATTCACTCCATGGAACTTCAAAACCTCACTTTAACTCTGATTCGAGCTATGTCTAATTCCGAGCAAAACACCGATTTGGGCCGAAACTCGGATTTGGGCCGAAATTCGAATTCAGACCGAAAATTGAGTTCTTCAAATCACGAACTTTGCGTATCTTCAAGACTTCACGTCACGTAAGCTCTCACTTTATCTCTGATTCCTTGGCATTTTGAAGAAATAAAATTGATTTTCTAAATTCACAAAGTCTTAGAGAGATTTTAAATTGAATTTAAAACAAAAAAAACAAAACAAAATTTAATTCACAAAGTTTTTGTGTTACTTTAAACTCAATACAAATTAAAAACCTTTGAGATCACCAATTGTTTGTTTTTTAGTTATTTTAAACTTTTAATTTTTAACACTTGCCTCTTCATCCGGATACAAATCCCAATACTGGATGTCCAAGCAACAGATGAAAGGCAGAAAAAAAAAAAACTCCTTAAAAAAAAAGTTCTAAAATTCCCAACATCCCTCTGCTGTGCGCATGTGCAGTCCTACCAACAAAACAAATTTATTCTGGTGAAGTTCTGAAAGAAGAAACCCATGACAAGTAAACTCTTTTCATACAATTTTCCCAATTCAGTTCTTGATATACAGGGTTATTCAAAAAGAATGAAATGATTTCATTACGTAATATTTTAATAACGAAAAGCAATAGAAAACTCCAGCCAAGTCACAAGTATTCGACTCACAATCAATTTTTATTTCCTGTCTTACTAAAGTTCAATGGATTAAGTGCATTGACAAAGAAAGTGATCATGGTGAAAATTTGTTATTTGTTATAAATGCATTTTTTATTATGAATCTGTGGACTCATTGACGTATCTACATATTTGCCAGTGAATTAAGTGCATTGACAAAAAAGAGATTAAATGATAAAATAGATAATTTTTATGCAAAGTAAATACATTTTAATAATCAAACTATGGACTTATTGATGTACCTACATATTCACCACTGAATTAAGTGCATTGACAAGGAAGAACTTTTTGGGATGAAACGCGTCCGAAAAACATTTTTCAAATTGTCATATATATATATATCGATTCTCCCGTCGGGTTCGACGTATGAGGGCCAAGCAGATCAGTTTCCAGGAAACTTCGATTATAGTGGTGAAGGTTTCGTGCAGGACCATCCACACTTTTTGAAAGGCCGAATACAGAGACCTGGTGCACTACGTGCCACAAGGTCCCCAAACGACCCCCTCAAGTTTTGAATTCAGAGTTGTTCTTCTCCTAGAGCAGTTGCCATCCAAGGCTATAGAACCCAGTCTGTCCTGCTATTTAACCTATAGCTGGAGGGAGAAGAAGAGGATTCACACCTTTCCCAAGGGTATTAGCATGTAAGTGAAATGTAATAGATTCAACCTGGATTCGAACTCGGCTCTGCGATTCCACAATATATATATATATATATATATATATATATATATATATATATATATCAACTTTTATTTCCTGTCTTAGTTCAATGTGGCCATCACCTGCAGCACGGGTAACATCAGTGCGATAAGAGAATTCCTCCCAGGACGATCAGCATAGCACGATCCACTGTGTTGATCGATGCTGATATTCGATGTTTAAGGTTAGTTGGTAGCCGTGGAACATAAACGCCGTGTTTTTACGTATCCCCACAAGAGAAAAATCAGATACAGTGAGGTCTGGGGATCTCGCAGGCCGAACATAAAGAGCAAGGCCTTGTTAAGTCCCTGAACGAGACGTAATCTGCAAGGTTCAACTGTAGATGTCTTCTTAGCACACTCCAGATGGTGCATTTGGACATTGCAAGCTCGCAGCTAGACTTGTGGACTCCCCTCAAACACAGCACGGATTCGCGCCACTTGTTCCTTCGAAACCCGTGGTCGTCCTGGACATTTTCCCTTTACACATGCACCTTGAAACTGTTGAAAACCACTGTCGAATGTTCTTAGCAGAAGTCGGACTAATGTCGAAAAGCACGCTGCACCGGGACAAACGTATTTGTTTTCGCGAACTCGAGAACGCAGAACGCCTTTTGCTGAGGAATCGCCATTCCGGGGGTAAGCGAATAACTAACCGTTGCGCCTCTGTTTCAGCCATTCAAAAATTACAAAAACTCTTTCAAAATGGCCTAGACATTCCATGAGGATGCTTGAGAACTGAAGCAATACGTCATGAAATTGGTTCATTCTTTTTTAATAACTATGTATAAAAATAGGTATCGTTATCTCGTTTTACACGCACCCCACCACACACACACATATATATATATATATGGTAAAGGTAACAAATCTGTTGATACATAATCCAAGAGGATCCTAGTAATATAAAATATTAAAGCTGATCCACAAAAAAAGCTCAATGTATTTATTACAGAGCAAAAATTAATACACAATAAAATCAAAAATGATTTCATATAGGGAATAAGCTTATTTCGACAGACAAAAATATAATTCATATATCTTATCAACCCCGGTAGAGACTGAGTTCGTGTCGGAAATATATATATATATATATATATATATATATATATTTGTTTGAATGAAAAACAGATCACTTCAAGGTTCCATGTAATAAATTATTTCACCACAGCCCTTTTAAAGGGCTCTGGATCCTCAGGTTTTATTCCCAAAGGTTGAAATGAAAAATGAACAGAAATTTACACATTTTTGACGGGCCGTATTAAGCATATGTAAATTAACGAAGTGAGGAAATGAGGGGGAGAGAAGACATGAGTGAGTTAGATGTACCATTTCAATTCTTTATCCCTAACCCCACTTGGTGTGGGCCAGACAAACGATTCACTTAACTTATGTTATCTTTAGATATGGATGGGTAAGTGGTGAAGAGGAAAGCCGACATAAAAGAAAGAAGATACAATAAAATAATCCTGATGAGAGATGGTTTCACACAATTTCTTGGACGCTGTTATTTCGCATTAATTTAAAGGGTATATTTAGGGGTTAAAGTTTGATATAAATCTAAATGTCTACAAAAACTACGAAGAATTTAATTTGATGTTTGTTGGAGTTTTGGGTATTTTCTTTGAAATGGTCGATTGGAAAAAATTCATTGTAGACCTTTGGAAGTAAAGTCTGATGATTCAGAGCCCTTTAAAAGGGCTGTGGTGAAATAATTTATTCCATGGAACCTTAAAGTGATCTGTTTTTATTTAAACATATTTGCTCTGAATTTACATTGAGCTCTCTGGATATCATCCTCCTTGGGTCTACCCATACGGATTACCTAGTTTTGCATAAACTATATATATATATATATATATATATATATGTGTGTGTGTGTGTGTGTGTGTGTGTGTGTGTGCAGGACTCTCCCGTCGTTTCTCGATCTATGAGGGTCAAGCAATTCAGTACCTAGGAACCGACAGCCAGAGGATTTTATCATATATATATATATATATATATATATATATATATATATATATATTATATTTGTTTATAAAAAAATTATAACATAAGTATGTTATAAAATCACTACAAAAATAGCCATTTTGTTTCAACACCCTCGTTGTCTTATCAAGTGATGATGTTGAAGATAAAATAAATGGTTTTAAAAGTTTCAAATTAATTAACGATCCTACACTAGGGGGAAACATTGTTACAAAAGCTAGAATAACCAATCAAAAACCAAGTATAGAAAGATTCAAAAGCTTGACAACGAAATCATGTTATAATAGCTATTCAGATCTTTAAAATACGAGTAATATTAAAAATAATTTATACTAACCAATAATTATAAAATTATGTGATACAATTTAATATTAAAATTAAAAACTGCCAATTTTAAAATCCAAATTTAATCACTATTAAGTTTAAAAACTACAAAATTATTGAGAAAAGAAAAAATACATATATTATTCAATTTATTTCTTCGTTGAAATTACGTTCGACAAGACGCTACAATATATCCGGTCATTTGACAATACATGTATATATATTTTTTATTCTAAAGTGTGTGAATGTAAAACAACAAAAACACAATCAGATTATAATACATAAGCACCCAGACATATTTAGATATAGATATATACACAAAAAAAAAAGCGACGAGACAGGAACATCACTACAACCCTTGATGAAAAAAGGAAACGGGGAAACCAACACCTATACACACACACAATTAAATGTGAATGCACTCTACATACACATAGACACCGATAAATACACGTACACACATCCACAGACAATGACCTAGACAATCAGATACCACAACCAATAAATATTTAAGACTTAAAGTATCATTAAATATATATATATATATATATATATATATATATATATATATATATATATAAATCATTATTATTCACCATTTTATAAAGTTCGAATCAACTGACAATGAATAATCTAATAATTTAGATTTGTTGTCAGTTCTCGAGAACAAAGAAAATTTATAAATTTACTTTCATGAGTTTAGGTTTGATTAAAATTCTAATCATCGCTTTTTAAAATAACAAACATTGTCGTGGAGTGAAGGTAGTTAAAATAATAGCGGTGTCAACGGAAAAAAACTGTCCATTTGGCACTTCATTGTTTTTCAGACACGAAGCTCCATAAAAACAATAACACATAACAATAATATTAAAAAAAAATTATTAAAATATTTTACACAAGTCAAAGGCAAATTAGCCAATAACTAAACGAAAAAAAAAACATGAGAAAACTAACTCATAGACTTCATATTAAATACAAGAAGAAACAGAAAGTACTCATCAGTTATTGCATAAACTGGGTGCTAAGGAATTAGTAAACATTATTAAGGAGTGAGAACAATAGAAAAGTAATCAGGAAGACAGTAGCTAACAATGGACATGCATTTAAATTTTTGGAGATCAAAGTTGACTGTTAGCATAGAACTTACGGTTACATCTAGCCATTTCAACTTTAAAATGATGAGACCTTGCTGCCAATGTAGTACTGCATTTAAATTCATAAAGTCTAGGTTCCAAAATGTGATCGAAGACTAATAGGCCGATTAGCTAAAAGAATCAGACGGTTCGCTTGAGTTCTTGAGAAGCACAGAAGAGGATTTCCAAGAAGCAGGAAAAACAGATGTAACAGTCAAATCTGCTCTTAGGTCAACTGGAAGAGCAAACTCCAATCTCTGGCCTGTTTTCTTTTTTTTCTTTTTTTTCAGATTTGGTCTATTGGCCTAGACTAGGAAATCCGTTTAAGCTACAAAGTACTCGTTTAGTATACACCATTGGTCTGTCTAAATCAAAACATAGTACTTTGCACAGTTCGCAGCGGGTCACCATTACTGCCCATCAGGCATATTCTTCTATTCTTTCTGGACCCAATTGCAATATACGCTGATTACATATTTGATTTCATCAACTCTATTTCTACTCAGTCTATTATTATTATTATTATTATATATTCATACTCTCTCTCTCTCTCTCTCTCTCTATATATATATATATATATATATATATATATATATATATATATATATATATATAACTACATATATGGTAGCTGTAGATGTTTTCCTCAAATATTCCATCACTTTTTAATTTTATTATAGCACTCATTAGACGAAGAAGAAGAAGAAGAAGAAGAAGAAGAAGAAGAAGAAAAATTGAAAAAAAAAATGTGGGAATGAAGCAGAAGAAAAAATTCGAAAAAGAAAAAACTGAAAAAAAGAAAGTGGGAGAGAAGAAGAAGAAGAAGAAGAAGAAGAAGAAGAAGAAGAAGAAGAAAAGAATCAAAAGAAGAAGAAGAGACTAGAAACGAGGAGAAAGGGGGAAGAAGAAGAAGAAGAAGAAGAAGAAACTGAGAATGAGGAAAGAGTTGAGAATAAAGAAGAAGAAGAAGGAAAAATTCGGAGAAGAAAAAATTGAGAATGTGGAAGAAGAAATGGGGAAAGGTGAAGAAGAAGAAGAAGAAGGCAAGAAAGAAGAAGAAAATAATAAGAAGAAGAAGGCGAGAATAAAAAGAAGAAGAAGACGAGGATGAAAAAGAAGAAAAAGAAGGCGAGAACGAAGAAGAAGAAGAAGAAGAAGAAGAAGGCGAGAATAAAAAGAAGAAGACGAGGATGAAAAAGAAGAAAAAGAAGGCGAGAACGAAGAAGAAGAAGAAGAAGAAGAAAAAATAAGAAGGCGAGAATAAAAAGAAGAAGACGAGGATGAAAAAGAAGAAAAAGAAGGCGATAACGAAGAAGAAGAAAAAGAAGAAGAAAGCGAGAATAAAAGAAGAAGACGAGGATGAAAAAGAAGAAAAAGAAGGCGAGAACGAAGAAGAAGAAGAAGAAGAAAATAAAGAAGGCGAGAATAAAAAAAGAAGAAGACGAGGATGAAAAAAGAAGAAGAAAAGAAGGCGAGAACGAAAAAGAAGAAGAAGAAGAAGAAGAAGAAGAAAAAAAAAAAAGAAGGCGAGAATAAAAAAAGAAGACGAGGATGAAAAAAGAAGAAAAGAAGGCGAGAACGAAGAAGAAGAAAAGAAGAAGAAGAAAAATAAGAAGAAGAAAAAAAGAAGAAGACGAGGATGAAAAAAGAAGAAAAAAGAAGGCGATAACGAAGAAGAAGAAGAAGAAGAAGAAGAAGGCGAGAATAAAAAGAAGAAGACGAGGATGCAAAAGAAGAAAAAGAAGGCGAGAACGAAGAAAAAAGAAGAAAAAGAAGAAGAAAAGAACTAAAAAGAAAGACGAATGGATTTTAAAAGAAGAAAAGAAGTATGGGAACGAAGAAGAAGAAGAAAAGAAAAGAAGAACTTTCCCTTTTTGCGGTGGTTCTTTTAATTATCGAAGTGCGGATTGTTCGTTCCAAAGAGTCAGTTGCCAAAATGTTGACCGTTTAATGTCGGTCAAACGTGAACCACACACATCCAAGGTGAGAATACAAAAGTTACATTATACATATTTAAAAACAACAAAAAGAAGGCGATAATTAACATACGAATAAAAAAAACGCCTCAAGAAGGCTTTTTATACAAAAATAACTTCAAGGTTGACAGTGGAGGTAACAGCCTTTTATTGATTAAACGGACGTACCAGCAATTATGTGGCACCTGCTTAGTATTCCGTATGAAGAAGTCGAGGATGAAAAGCAGCAAAGAAATTGATAACGATTCCAGAAGAAGAATAAGAAGAACAAAAATAATCTCCTCCCGATTAAAAAAAGAAGACGACAAGGAAAATAAGAAGGGCAGAGTGAGGATCGAACGAAGAAGAAGAGTCTTAAGAAGAAGATAGCGAGACAAGCTTTCTAAGACGAGGATGAAAACCACCTCGAGGTGTCCGTCCCCGATTGCGAAGAATAACGCCTTGATATTTGAAGAAGAAGAATCAAGAATAAAAAATAGGGCTCTCGAAAAAGAAGAAAAACGAAGGCGAGTCAAGAACTCAAGTCAACCGAAAGAAGAAGAAGATTAAAAGAAGTCTCTGGAATGAATAAAAAACTAGAAGACGATTAGATGAAATCAAATCTATAAAAGAAGGCGAGAACAAGAAGAACATCATTTCAAAGAAAAAGAAGAAAATAAGAGCAGAGAATAAAACAAGAATGACGATTTTATTGAAAAATTTAAAATTTCAGGATATGTTTGAAGAATTTTGGTAGAAGAAGAAAGCGAAATAAAAATCAGTGTTATTTTCATGAAAAATTTAGATGAGCAACTGCAAAGATCACGACACAAGAAGAAGACGTGCGAAGGAGTAAATGACCGCACGCGGACAGGCGAATAAAAAAGAAGATAGATAGATAGATGAAAAAGAAATAAATAGAATAGATACAGAGATAGATTAAAAGAATGAAGATAGATAGAAGATAGATAGAAGATAGATAGATAGATAGATAGAAACTGAAATAGATTCATTGATTAAAGGAATAAGATAGATAGATAGATAGATAGATAGATAGATAGATAGATCTGAAGAAGAAGAAAAGAAGAAGATTAAAGGAATGAGAATAAAAGAAGAAGATAGATAGATAGAAAAGAAGACAAATAGGCGATAGATAGATAGAAGAATAAGGACAGACTGAGAATAGATAGATAGATAGATAGAGATGCAAGATAGAGAAAAAAGAATAGATAACGAAGAAAAAAAGAAAAAGATAGATAATAGATAAAGAATTTAGATAGATTTTAGATAGATTTCATAGATAGATAAAAGTCTCTGATAGATGATAGATAGATAGATGAATAGATAGATAGATTTTGCGGGACAGACTTTAATTATAGATGATGCGGATAGATGAATGGTTCCATAGATAGATAGATAGGTAAAAGTTGATAGATAGATCGATAGATAGATAGATAGATAGATCCAGATACATGGATAGATTATAAAAGATTTGATAATAGATAGATAGATAGATAGATTATACATATGCATAGAAAAACAAGACTCAGATAGATAGATAGATAAATAAATTCAAGATAGATAGATAGATAAAAGACTGATAGATAGATAGATAGATAGATAGATAGATAGATATTCCATAAAGTTTTTTCTGTTTTGTCGTTAAATTCACATTTTTCTTCCTCTAATTCCTCGCCTTTTTTTTCTTCTTTTTTCTCCTTTCTTTTAATATCATTTTTTTCAGAGCAAATTTCTCTTTTTTTATTATTTATTTTTTTTTGCTTTCCTTTGGCGAGAAGGTAGGGGGGAGGAAATGAAAGAAATATTCATTTTTATTTATCACCCATTTTGCGCGGACAGTTTTTCATTTAAATTAATTACTCACCAAACCTCTGCTGTCCTTTGCCATACTGATTACATTTTTGGCTTTTTTTTTTAAATTTTGTTCGTCTGTTTATTTTTTTTTATTTCTATTCTCCAAAAAGTCGATTACAAAGTCGCTTCTTGTCAAACTTATTTGTCTTATAGAAGAAGTTGCTTATTGAAATTTATGGTCACACCTTGGTTCCAAAGTTGAGCTCATTTCACGTACGACTTATGGCGGCACATCGATATTGGATAACTCTCCTAAATAGCTGTAACATTATAACGCTGTTACAACACGCAGATACTCCCACAAACTCCGGCACACAAGACATAAGCATAACATACGCACATGCATTTATAAAGTGTGCGGCAGAAATATCTCCCACATATACCTTTCCGAAATACCAAACCTATAAACGTAAGATAATAGTGAATAAATTTTCATCAAGCTTTCGTGCCTTACCATTATGCAAAATGTAGTTCTGGGAGATTTTTCAGATGTCTCAATGTTTTTTAGATATCAGCAGTTTCAATCATGCGCTGAATTTAAAGGAAGATGATGAAAAGAAATACTAGTGAAAAATGAATAAGAATTGACAAGGCTTCAATCTAATAATAATAATAAAATTCAAGATAATATTACTACTAATACTACTAGTGGAAATAAAGCAATTGAAATGAAGATAAAAAGATATACTAGTGAAAAATGAATAAGAAATAGACAAGGCTTCATTTAATAATAATAATAAAAAAATTCCAGATAATATTACTACTAATACTACTAGTGAAAATAAAGATAATTGAAATGAAGATGAAAGAAATACTAGTGAAAATGAATAAGAATTGATAAGATTCATTTAATAATAATAATAAATAGATAATATTAGACTAATAATACTAGAAAATAAAAGCAATTGAAATGAAGATGAAAGAAATACTAGTGAAAAAGAATAAGAATTGAAATAGATTCATTTATTAAAATAATGAAATAGATAATATTAGAATACTACTAGATGGAAATAAAGCAATTGAAATGAAGATGAAAGAAAATATAGATTAAAATGAATAAGAATTGACAAGGCTTCATTTAATAATAATAATAAAATTCCAGATAATATTACTACTAATACTATAGTGAAAATAAAGCAATTAAAATGAAGATGAAAGAAATAAAGTGAAAAAATGAATAAGAATTGACAAGGTGATATCTAATAATAATAATAAAATTCAAGATAATATTACTACTAATACTACTAGTGAAAAATAAAGCAATTAAAATGAAGATAGAAAGAAATACTAGTGAAAAATGAATAAGAATTGACAAGGCTTCATCTAATAATAATAATAAAATTCAAGATAATATTATAGATACTAATACAGAAAAATAAAGAATTGAAATGAAGATGAAAGAAATACTAGTGAAAAAATGAATAAGAATTGACAAGATAGATTTATAATAATAATAAAAAAAAATTCCAGATAGATAGATACTAATACTACTAGTGAAAAATAAAAGAATTAAATGAAGATGAAAAGAAATACTAGTGAAAAAATGAATAAGAATTGATAGATAGATCTAATAATAATAATAAAATTCAAGATAATATAGATACTAGATAGATAGATAAAAATAAATAGATTGAAAGAAGATGAAAGAAATACTAGTGATAAATGAATAAAATAGATAAGATAGATTTAATAATAATATAAAAAATTCCATAAAATTTTTAATACTGTTTTTAAATAAAGTTAAAAATGAAGATTTTCTTCCTACTAGTGAAAATTTTTAAGAATTTTTTCCTTTCATTTAATAATAATAATTTCAGATAATATTACTACTTTTTATTATTTAAAATTTTTTTTTTCCTTTTGAAGATGAAGAAATACTAGTGAAAAATGAATAAATATTGATTTTATTTTCATCTATTTTGCGCGGACAAAATTCAAGATAAAATTAATACTACTAGTGGAAATAAAACAATTGAAATGAAGATGAAAGAAATTACTAGTGAAAATGAATAAAATTTTGTTCGTCTTTTTTTTTTTATTTCTAATAAAAAAAGTCCAGATAATAAAAGTTACTACTAATACTACTATTGAAAATAAAGAATTAAAATGAAGATGAAAATTTATGGTAGTGAAAATTCCAAAATTGAGCTCATTTCATCGTAATAATAATAATAAAATTCGAGATAATATAACTACTAAATACTACTAGTGAAAATAAAGCAATTGAAATGAAGATGAAAGAAAAACTAGTGAAAAAGAATAAGAATTGACATACGCCTCATTTAATAATAATAATAAAAATTCCAGATAATATTACTACTAATACTACTAGTGGAAATAAAAAATTAAAATGAAGATGAAAGAAATACTAGTGAAAATGAATAAGAATTGACAAGGCTATCAAAATTAATTCTAATAATTTTCCAGCCCCATATTTTTTATATATACAGCAGAAAAATAAAGCAATTAAAATGAAGATGAAAGAAATACTAGTGAAAAATGAATAAGAATTGACAAGGCTTCATCTAATAATAATAATAAAATTCAAGATAATATTACTACTAATACTACTAGTGAAAATAAAGCAATTGAAATGAAGATGAAAGAAATACTAGTGAAAAATGAATAAGAATTGACAAGGCTTCATTTAATAATAATAATAAAAAAATTCCAGATAATATTACTACTAATACTACTAGTGAAAATAAAGCAATTAAAATGAAGATGAAAGAAATACTAGTGAAAAATGAATAAGAATTGACAAGGCTTCATTTAATAATAATAATAAAATTCCAGATAATATTACTACTAATACTACTAGTGAAAATAAAGCAATTAAAATGAAGATGAAAGAAATACTAGTGAAAAATGAATAAGAATTGACAAGGCTTCATCTAATAATAATAATAAAATTCAAGATAATATTACTACTAATACTACTAGTGGAAATAAAGCAATTGAAATGAAGATGAAAGAATACTAGTGAAAAATGATAAGAATTAACAAGGCTTCATCTAATAATAATAATAATAATAATAAAATTCAAGATAATCTTCAGAATTACCTATAACAGAGATGGCCAAACTTGCTTAATGTAAGAGTCACATATGATAAAGTTCAGATATTAGACAGCTGCAAGACTTGAACAAAATTTACACATAGTTTTGGTTACATACATATTTTGTTACAAAATGTTGGTATGAATATTAAGAAAAGCATGTATGCAATAATATTTATTCGTGTATAGGTATTTTTCTACATACAACGTGTAAAAGCACGTACGAACCTAGCCCTCGTCAGCCGCCACCCAAAGGAGGTAACACGGTTTCGGTGTCTAAGGCGGTTCTGCCACCCCTGGCGCCACCAGCAGATTTTGCCAGCGGACAAGCTATTGCTTTTGTGTAAACGCATAAGTCTCTTGGGATTTTTTTTTTACAGCTGCAAGTCTGATTTTCAAAGTTGTAGTAAAAGCGTTTGCTTTTGATTGTTAACCAATACACAACGCGCTCGTTTTCAAATGTTTTCAAGACCTTTACTGATGATTGTTTTACTTTTCTTGAACGTATTTAATACGATGATGGACTACGGGAATTCCCTTACCCATGACCTTCGTCTTCTGATATTCCGGTGTAACCCTTGCTGACCGGAAATTTCTTTAGTCTCTCGGCCTCCTGCCATACACTGTAGAACAATGCCTCGCTCAGATCTAGCATTAAAACTATGATTTTTTTAAGCAAATCGAGAAGCCACTAACACGCAAGGGGTTGCAAGGGGTTACAGAGAGTTGGAGCGAGAGCAAAGAGGTGTGATAGAGGATTGAAGTTTAAAAACAGTAAAATCGACCTTGCAAATCGAACGATCCTCCGTGGCTCGATCGATTAAGGCCCGTTAGGATAAATGACGGTTCCGTATAGGATACAGGTTCGATTCCTGTCGGAGAACAAATATCTTCTATGACAATTTCTCGGACATTCAGGCCGGTAAATGTCGTTAATACTGTTTATTATAAAACAGTGCATTTACTTAAATATTTGTATCTATAAAAAGAATGTATAAACATAAAAAATGTTTTAAAATAATTGTCGGACTTTGTCCATCTGGATTAAACAATTGTTATATTTATTTTTTATGTTTAGATTTGATTTGTAACCTGTAGTCGATATTAAATTTTTCAAATTTTCTCAGTTACAAAGCGGCCCTTTAAGTAAACGCAATTTTACCTTACCTCGCCCCATCTCTCTCCCCCACCTCGTCTTTCCCTCCCTCTTATTCTAACATTAGATTGTCTATGGTGTGTGTCTGTCACCACGAAATGTATCTTTATGCATTAGACATCCGACAACATTCATTTTTCTTACTTAAACCCCTTACACCCACCTCTCCTAAAATTCTCTGTTGAGGTTTAATCTCCTCCTCCTCATACTTACACATTCTCTAAATTCTGTTTTTATTTCCGGAGTTGTTTTTTTGTTTTCTTTTGAATTTGTAGGTCTGATGAATTGGATCGTATTTACGATTCCAATGGAATAAATCATGACCATGGAATATTAGTGTTAAAAGCCTTTTATTATATCCTTACTCTGTCCTAGACATTGAGTTCTACCTGATTCTTCCTCTTGAATTTTTATTCTAAAAATATACATGTATGGGTATTTATATATTTTGCATATGTATGTATATTTACCACTAATATTATCTCTCTCTCTCTCTCTCTCTCTCTATATATATATATATATATATATATATATATATATATATATATATATATATATATATATATATATATAGTTTAAACGCCCTCTATCGGGCGACATTTTAACTAACTCCTATTTTTGCATATTCTCTGCATTGGAAGGCTCTCCTGGCTGCCATTTGATCTGGGTTTTCATCTGCACGGGACTTTCTTTTCCTCGCTGCTCTTGGCTCTTTTGATTGCAATCTGATCCTCTGTTGTCGGAGATTTCTTTTTGTGAGTCATACTGCTGCCGTATGCGATAGGCAACAATAAACTATAGAAGAACACAAAAAATTGATCGCTTCATTTCAGTATTGGATTAATATTTAAGCTTACCCTTTAAAAGTTCAACGATAATCCTTCTGCCGCCACTTAATTTGAAGGCAATCTTATGTACGTAGGCAGGGCCGGCCTAATATTCTCGCCTCTACTCCCTTTTTTTACTACATCTCGATGACAGAGTTTATCAACCAAAGCCAGGGAATATTTCTAGATTGTTTTAATTGTAAGATTTTTGTAATGATTTAGTGATATAAGTATTACTAATTAACCCATAGCTGAGGGGAGAAGAGATGGATTTATACCTTTCGTAAGGGCATTTGAGCGGCTATCCGATGAAAAATTCCGGGCGTTATCCATTGCACCATACGCATATCTAATTCTTACAGCATCTGGTGTACTCAAGCCGTAACTCATCTGGTTGCTAAACAGGCTCGACATTGCTTAACTTCGGTGGCCGTAAGTGATGTGGCCGTAAGCTCCCATAGAAGAGATGGATTCATACTTTTCCCAAGGTAAGTGACTGTAAGGAACAGTTGGCGAAGATTTCATTTTGCGAGGCATAATTCTGCCATTATTTTTCTGTATTTATATGAATGTAATGTACAGAAAACGCTTACAAATAATGAAAGCGTTAACAATAAAAAATATGTCCGGAAATACGGGATTCCGGATATGAGACATTCCGGATATGAGGGATTCCGGATATGAGGGATTCCGGATATGAGAGATTCTACTGTATTTACTTTTTTTTTTATCAGAGATACAATCTCCTAAAGAAAAATCGAAGCATTTTGAAGCGATCGATAAATATAATAATCGGTTGATGCAAGATCAATTAAATATGAAAGGGTGAGGTAGAACAGGCCGACTGAGTTCTAATATTATGTCCTCCGTTTTTATTTTTGTATGAGGCCTTGCATAGTCACATTTTATCCACTGTGTACGCTAGCATTGACGTGCAAGAACTAAAGTGTCAAAGGTTTGGTTTATTTTGTTTCACGGCATATCAACACCTCAATGGGTTATTTAATGCCGACAAGATTTTTAGGATAGGTTCGTATGAATAGAATATGTATTCGTTGTAAGAAATCATTTTGTAGATCAGGTTTGGTTTATTTTGTTTTACGGTATATCAACACCTCAATGGGTTATTTAATGCCGATAAGATTTTTAGGATAGGTTCGTATGAATAGAATATGTATTCGTTGTAAGAAATCATTTTGTAGATCAAGTTTGATTTATTTTGTTTTACGGTATATCAACACCTCAATGGGCTATTTAATGCCGACAAGATTTTTAGGATAGGTTCGTATGAATAGAATATGTATTCTTTGTAAGAAATCAGTTGGTATATCAGGTTTGGTTTATTTTGTTTTACGGCATATCAACCTCAATGGGTTATTTAATGCCGACAAGATTTTTAGGATAGGTTCGTATGAATAGAATATGTATTCTTTGTAAGAAATCAGTTGGTAGATCAGGTTTGGTTTATTTTGTTTTACGGCATATCAACCTCAATTTGTTATTTAATGCCGACAAGATTTTTAGGATAGATTCGTATGAATAGAATATGTATTCTTTGTAAGAAATCAGTTGGTAGATCAGGTTTGGTTTATTTTGTTTTACGGCATATCAACCTCAATGGGTTATTTAATGCCGACAAGATTTTTAGGACAGGTTCGTATGAATAGAATATGTATTCGTTGTAAGAAATCATTTTGTAGATCAGGTTTGGTTTATTTTGTTTTACGGTATATCAACACCTCAATGGGTTATTTAATGACGACAAGATTTTTAGGATAGGTTCGTATGAATAGAATATGTATTCTTTGTAAGAAATCAGTTTGTAGATTAGTTTTGGTTTATTTTGTTTTACGGCATATCAACACCTCAATGGGTTATTTAATGCCGACAATATTTTTAGGATAGATTCGTATGAATAGAATACGTATTCTTTGTAAGAAATCAGTTTGTAGATCAGGTTTGGTTTATTTTGTTTTACGGCATGTCAACGTCATTGGGTTATTTAATGCCGGCAAATTTTTTATTGCTGGTAATATTTCATGTCTTTAAAAATCTACTCCCGTTAACATTTTTTTCAAATACAGGTAATTTTTTTTTTCAAAAATGTATTGCTAGTAATAATTTTTACAAAAATTTATTACTGGTATAAAAACCTATTTTTACACTTTCATAGTATTTTGACCCCAGTTTAGGGGTTAACTATTTTCCCATAACTGTGACCCTGACAGGTGCTACCACCTAGGGTCAAAGTGGACCTGGGAACACTAGCAATTAAGAGGTGGTTCCACACTCCTCAAAACCTCCTGATCAGTCTTTGTTGTCGGGCGTCGTTTATCGTATTACCCAGGACGCTAAGGTGTGTCAGTGTATTATTTATTGAAATTTATTCTTATTTATTGATTTATTCGCAACTGCCGCGTATGATTGCTAATTAGGATGATGAATTCGTTATTATAGTGTTGTTGGTCTTTTGCAAAACACTATTTGAGGGAGAAGGTTTGTTGCGAATGATTAACGTGGTTGGATTAAATTTAGTATAGTGTATAAATAGTTTTATTTATTTTACTGGGATCAGTTGGGGATATATTAGTACTTATACGGAACCATCATTTAGCCTGACGTGCCTTAACCGATTGGGCCACAGAGGATCGTTTGGTTAGCAAGGTCGATTTTACTGCTTTTAAACGACTAGCTTCCATAATTCTCTCACGTACATTCATATCTGCCCAATATAGGATACAGGTTCGATTCCTGTCGAAGGACGAATATTTTCTATGATAATTTCTCGTATATTCAGGCCGGTAAACGTTGTTTAATACTGTTTATTATAAACAGAGCATTTACTTAAATATTTGTATCTATAAAAAGAATGTTAAACATAAAAAAATGTCTTAAAATAATTGTCGGACTTTGTCCATTTCATAATGCGTGACGTCATTTGTTTACATTTGGATACGTCTGAATGTACGTGAGAGATTCATAGAAGATTGAAGTTCAAATGCAGTAAATTCGATCTTGCTAACCGAACGGTCCTCTGTGGCCAAATCGGTTAAAGGCACGTCAGGCTAATGGGACGGTTCTGTATAAGATACAGGTTCGATTCCTGTCGGAGGACGAATATTTTCTATGAAAATTTCTCGGACATTCAGGCCGGTAAATGTTGTTAATACTGTTTATTATAGACAGAGCATTTACTTAAATATTTCTATCTATAAAAAGAATGTATAAACATAAAAAAATGTCTTAAAATAATTCTCGGGCTTTGTCCATTTCATAATGCGTGACGTCATTTGTTTACATTTGGATACGTCTGAATTTACGTGAGAGATTCATAGAAGATTGAAATTCAAATGCAGTAAATTCGATAATTGTCGGAGTTTGTCATTTTGATAATGTGTGACGTCATATATATATATATATATATATATATATATTTAGCTCTTGAAAATATATTTTCAATTGAGCCCTGTTGAACAACAAGCTAATTCTTAAAACAACAGCCACCTGCGTAAATGCGAAGCTCTTCAGTAAAATGAATGGAGCACTATGGCTGATTGGCTTTTGTTTACGTTTGTAAAAACAATACGCTAGATTTGGCTGATTCGTTCTGCCGAATGAAGATAGCTCAGTGGTAGAAGCTCTTACTGACTCCAAATCGGTTGGGTTTCGATTCGAGCTTGAGGCATTCGGTTGTCTCCGTCGGTCTTCCATGGATTTGATATCCGTTCGTCACAGGGATTGTTAGCAATATTTAATGGAATTTTATTGGGGTTTTACTATCAATTCCCTTGACGAGGGCATAACATATCTGCGAAACCCCTAGTCGAGAAATTAAGTTGACCATTGAATTTCTTGTCATATATATAAACATATATATATATATATATATATATGCTGTCATATGTGTGTGTATTCTGCCCATACGTTATTTGAATGGGTACATTTTATTTAAGTAAATTCTCTGTTTTTTAAATAAACAGTATTAATTACATTTACCGGCCTGAATGTTCGAGAAAATCCGTAGAAAATATGTGTTCTCCAACCGGAAATCGAAGCTGTATCCTATACGGAAGCGTCAATTGATATACCACTCAATTATAGAGAAGCTATAGAGGTAGCAAAGTCCAAATTGCTGTTTCTAACCAACAAATGATCGATCTTTTCCGAATGATTATATCTGCTCACGAAACGTAACTTAACGTAAACATTGACAACATATTATGAAATGTATTAAGTCCCACAATTATTTGATATATATATATATATATATATATATATATATATAATCTTAATTTATCAGTTAATGATTCAATAAGTTCATGGTGATTTCTACGACAATAAAATATCTGTAGAAATTTCCCTATCACATCGTTAAATATCAAAATATTGCAATAACAATCATGAATATGAATGCTGCTCGTTATTTTAAGAAGTAAGGGGGTACAAATGAAAACATTTGTATTTGAAAACTTTTTCTGTTTCACTTCTATCTTTCTTTCTTTTTTTCTCTGTCTTTCTTTCATTCATTTATTTCTTCCTTAAAACCAAGTAACGCCTCTAATGTCTTTCTTCACAAATGAAACGAAATAGTCCATTATTTATGAGGTATTGGCAGGAGACTATATATACTTATATATTCCGCGTGTCGTTTCTTTCTTTCTTTCTTTCATTCATTGACTCATTGAAACCAAGTAGTATCAAAATGGAATAGTCCTTTATTTATGATCTATTGGCAGGAGGAAACGGTCATGCGAACGAAAGAACTAACGAAGCGGGGGAAAAACACAATTATTATTATTATTATTATTATTATTGGAGGAGGAGGAGTAGATAGGTCTGCCTAATATCAGAATCACCCTCCTTCCCGGTCTTTTGAAGGGGAGTAGAGGTTTATCCATTGTTTCCTGTTTAGGGTTGGGTTTTCGGTTCCGTCTAATGTCTACTTCAATTCTGTACTTCTAACGACCCCGACTGAGCTCTGAAATTTTATTTACTAATTATTTTTTTCTTTCCTCCCAATAGGAATAGATAGGTTCATCTGTCGTCCGGTTAACACCCCTCTCCCATCTTTTGAACAGGAGTAGAGGTTTATCCCTTGTTTCCTGTTTAGGATTCGGTTTTTCGGTTCCTTCTAAAGTCTACTTCAACTCTATACTCTTAACGTCTCCGCCTAAAACTATGAACTTTTATTTACTATTTGTTTACATTTTTCCTCAATAAATTTACATAGGTTTGTCTGTCGCCCAGTTCACACTCCTCTCTAATCTTTTGAACAAGAGTAAGTTTATCTCTTGTTTCTTGTTTAGAATTGGGTTTCTTTTGCTTCTCCTTCTAATTTGTGTGAACCGTTGCGTCTTAATGGCATTATCACCTTCCCTACAGTGGTGACCCTTTATCTCTCTAACCCTCTATCTCATGTGGCTCTTGAGCCTTGTACAGGGTGAATCTCATTGCAAAACAAAAGCAAAAAAAACAAACTCCAGTAACCAAATTTCATAGGTATGATATAAGTTGGACCGTTTTATTTTCTTGGACTACAAGTCGTAATGAGTTATGTGCCATGCGTGATACACAGTTAAGCGATCATGTATCTTTCAATACATGAATGATGAGGCAGGTTTTTTTTCCCGCAGTAGGTTGCTATTTCTTCCTGTGGTAGACCAGTTGCCATGCAACCCTGTCTGTCTTGCTACATACCCATAGCTAGAGGAAGAAGAGGATTCATACCTTTCCCAAGGGTATTAATACGTTAGTGAATGTAATGGATTCGACTGGAATTCGAACTCGGCTCTCCGATTCCTCAATCCATTACTCTTAATTTCAGCAGTTCAGACTTTTCATACAAGTCAGTCAGTTATGTGTCATGCGTGATACACGCTTAGGCGATCATGTATCTTTCGATACATGACTGACGATGCAGATATTTTTTTTCCTGCAGTAGGTTGCCATTTCTTTCTGCGGTGGACCAGTTGCCATCCAAGGCTACAGAACCCGGTCTGTTCTTCTATTTACCCGTAGCTGGGGGAGACGAAAAGGATTCATACATTTCTCAGGAATATTAGCATGTAAGTGAATGTAACATCTTCGACTAGAATTCGAACCCGGCTCCCCGATAATAGACCATTTTTAGGGAACCCTGTTTATTTTCTGTTCCCAAATAAAAATCACCGTCACCCCTGCCCCACGATCTCTAAGATGAGCATAAATAAAGGCTCTCTTTTTTCTGTCTGCTTCCAATTATAATCTTCCTCGCGAGCAAAGATCCACCATGGAATTTCTGTTCACAGAAATAAAAAAAAAATCAACGAACGAGACAAACGGAAATCCATACACACAGGTTTACACACATCTGTACTGGAACGTTTATTTAACCTTATCATCTTTTCCTCAATAAATTGTTTAAATCTGTAACATCTTGGATTTGAAAAGGCGCCCCTCCTACGGGCACTTAAGGACAATAGCTAACGTAGGCTTTAAGTCAAATTTAGAGAAAAAGAAAACGGTTCAGAATGGGCGGTCCTTAAGTGCCATTGGTGTATAAGGAAAAATGAGCATTAGAAGGTTGCGTTAAGCTTAGCACTTAAAGGAGCAAAAGAAGAAAAAAAAAATGAAACACTCTCAGGTTTAATGCCATTTACCGTAATTTTAGCATTGCTTCCTCTAAAAGATCACAGCCATTTCTTTTCCGCCGATGTTTACTTCCTATGTTTCTCACCATTTAGCGTTTTTTTATTATTATTTTTTTTTAAATTCACATTAAATCGTTGTCTGCACTTACACAGCCACTTCAACCAGACACTTGTAACATCATTACCCAGAAGGGAAAAAAACGGACCATTCAAAAACATTAATGATTAATGTCTCTGAAAGTATATATACACACTTTGTTCATTAATAATTGGCAAGGCTATTACCTGAAAATAAATCATATATATATATATATATATTGACCCAGACAGTACTGAGTTCAATACCTGGCCACAGCAGAGAGAATAAAACTTGGAGAGTTGAGTTAGTAAATTGAATTGACTCAAGCTGAGACATTTAAAAAAAAAAGGGCATGGCAAGTGGAATTAGAGCAATCAAAGACTAAATCAAATGTTCGGTTCGAAATTCAAATATATATCCTGAAGAATGCCACAGCGGACAACGGCCGAAACATCGGAAATATAGCAATAAAGTCCGAACGATAATAGATAGATAGATAGATAGATAGATAGATAGATAGGGACAGACGGAGATAGATAGATAGATAGATAGATAGATAGATAGATAGATAGATAGATAGATAGGGGACAGACGGAGATAGATAGATAGATAGATAGATAGATAGATAGGGACAGACGGAGATAGATAGATAGATAGATAGATAGATAGATAGATAGATAGATAGATAGGGACAGACGGAGATAGATAGATAGATAGATATACATTAAAAGTCAGAAGGTCAATTGAACCTTACGGCATTATCAGGCGATTTTTATCAAATGACCACCTAACGCTTATTTATGTAAAAAAAAAAAAAAGAAAGAATAAAGAACGCTATATTTTTATTAAAAAAAAAAAAAGAATAAGGAACGCTATATTTTTATTTTTTTTTTAAAAAAAAGGAACGCTATATTTTTATTTAAAAAAAATGAATAAGGAACGCTATATTTTTGTTTTTTAAAAAAAATGAATAAGGAACGCTATATTTTTGTTTTTTAAAAAAAATGAATAAGGAACGCTATATTTTTGTTTTTTAAAAAAAAAAAAGAAAAAGGAACGCTATATTTTTATTTTTTTTTTAAAAAAAAAGGAACGCTATATTTTTATTTAAAAAAAATGAATAAGGAACGCTATATTTTTGTTTTTTAAAAAAAATGAATAAGGAACGCTATATTTTTGTTTAAAAAAAAGAAAGAAAAAGGAACGCTATATTTTTATTTTTTTAATAAGGAACGCTATATTTTATTTTTCACGACGTTGGAGGTAATGGAAAGGGAGGAGGAGGATGTGAAGAAGAAGAAGAAGAAGAAGAAGAAGAAGAAGAAGAACAACAACAACAACAACAGGAAAAAGAAAAGAAAATTAAGAGGGAAGAAAAGAAAAGAATGTGTATTGTAAATGCATCGGTCGGGGTGGGGAAAATTACTTTTTTTTAATCAACTCTCATATGCACTTAAGAAAAATTTTCGGATATGTAAGCAAGGGTTAAGACTTCGGATTTTTTTTTAAAGTTTATTTTTTGATCCAGAAAATGCCATAATCGATAATTTTTCCCTATATATATATATATAAAGAGGAACGCAGGTTCGATTCCTGACAGAAGCCGATAGACATGATATACACAGTTTAAAGAAAAAATACCAGTATCCACAAATATCCACAATAATAATGTCTGAAGTAATACGCACACACACACACACACACACACACATTATTATTATTTGGGCAGCAATCCCTCTTTTATGCAGGCTTCGTTAAAGACGACTGACAAGTTACTACAATTAAATTTTTTTATTTCATTTTACTTGTGTTTTCTTTTCTGGAGACAAAGTGTTTCAAAACAAAAAAAAATATTCTGCATATCCCAGCGCTTTCGGCTATTCTTTTAGTCATTATTAAAGGCGATATATTATTTTTATTTTATACTTGTAACTGGATGTGCTTATATATATATATATATATATATATATATATATATATATATATATATATAGTGTAACCCGGATATAGGAGACCCGGATATAAGAGAAACCCGGATATAAGAGAGATTTTCTCTGGTCCCAAATTAGAGCCTGTGTTAATGTATAAATTAGACCAAACCCGGATATAAAAGAAACCCGGATATAAGAGACTTCTTCTCTGGTCCCGACAACTCTCTTATATCCGGGTTACACTGTATATATATATATGCACACACACATGCACACACACACACACATATATATATATATACACACACATACACACGCACACACACACACACACATACGCACATATATATATATATATATATATATGAGTCTGAAGGTAGGGGAATATTTTATTCTCCAAAAACGGTCAACACATTGTGGCCGTGTTTGTAGTTAATTTTATTGTGTGTTGGTTTTTCATCTTTTATTATTAGGCTTCCATTATTTTTAATCTTTCTTTTTACATGTGGATGAGGTTATTATACTTATATTTTCTACGAGTATATTGCGGGTAGAGTTTGGTAGGTTTCTATGTGTGTTTGAATGAGTCCGAATTGAGCTATGGTCGAGTAGGTGCAACGTGATCGTCGAGATAGGCATGTGGTAGTATAACAAAAAAATAACTGAAAGCCGTCGGATATGCAGAACTTTAAGACAGTTCTTACACACAAGAAAAATTAAATAAAATGTTTAATCGCAATGAGTTTCATTAAAGACGACTGACAACATATTGTGATATATATATATATTTATTAGAAGATATTATAACAAAAATATGTTAAAATCGCTACACAATATATCAATATTTACATTAATAAGGCTTATAGCAAAATCTATTTTAAAATCTATTTTAATCGGGTTCAATGTACTTGAGCAGCAGATTGCCTTTAGGTTTACATGAAGGAATCAACTCACTCCTTTTTTTCAGTAAGTTCGGATTATTTAAGTGTTTTAAGATAATAAGTTTTTTTCTAAAACACATAAGTTACATCTGTTTCCATTTCCATAGTATGGTTTAGCATTGGCGGTTATCTGTCAGTTAATGCATGGGT